>JAJQOW010000345.1:0-129247 GCA_037975125.1 Latrodectus hesperus | reverse complement strand
TCAGATATTGGAGAAAAACAAAGTCCCTATTCTGTAGCTTAAGATGCTACAGACTGCGAAGAAAACACCAAACAGCTCCGCCTACACATTAGTCAGAGGCCCTTCCTTGTACTTTGAACACGTCCATTTCCAAGGTAAGACTTAACTTCTAGCGAGTGGGTGTATCCCTTTGGCATTCTTAGCCACGCCCACAATACAAGAGTATTATGAATGCGTGTTGGACTTTTATGAAACGAAACTTGACGTTTTCCGATTGTAACCTTCTGGGGACAGAGTCCCCGCCCAGTTAACATTCAAAACAACTCGGTGAGTGCCACTCTGCGAGACAAGGATCACTCCCATAAAGCTCGCAGAGAGCCTGAGCACCGCAAGTTTGGCTCCACCCACAGTGAGTACTGACCAGAAGTCCAGAGACATGTCTGGAATGCTTAAGATCAGCCTGAGCACATTCAGGAGGCGTTTCATGGACCTAGTCTTCTCTCAGACCGAGAGTACTGACTTAGAGTCTGGAGACATTTCCAGAATGCTCAAAGCCAGCCTGAGCTCACCAAGGGAAGAGCTAACTCAGCCAAAGGCCCAAAAACTCCTCCTACTGAGAGTACCAACTGAGAGACTGGAGACATATCCAGTGCTGCAAAGCTGGCCTGAACTCCTGGGAGAGGGCGCTATGAACCTCCTCCTAACACACTGAGTGGTTCATGGTCGAAGTCACTGCAGACATTGATCCTAACCGGTGAGGCGTCATCAGAGGGAAGATATCGTTACAGCTCGTGCCGGAGTTTCCTCCGTCGGGCACACTTTGTCGTCTATCTTCCAACTTCAGATAGTCCCCTCCTACTTCCAATGTCTCTGTGAAGAAACCTGCCAGGTCCTAACGGCCCCGATACGCACCCCTAAACTTCGAATTAAGGTGGCATCGTTGTTTTACCGGAGAATTGTCAGCCATAGACACCCATGAGCACATGGGTAAATCGTCTACGGAAGTTGAATTAGCGGCTGAGTCCCCACAGTCAAGGCTACCTGGCAGGGCATACTTACCGTCTTGCGAAAGCAAGCAGCACCAGAGTAGGGGGCGCGGTAGAGCTCGGATAAGCCGCGCTACTACATGTCAGTGGGTGTTTTAGCGTCTATGGGTCCCCCATAGGCCACGTTCGGCAAACGCGAAACAAACTCCCAAAGTCAGGCAGTACACTTTTCACTTTATAGCAGCGATCAAGCGAGTGCAAGGTCGATAAGACCCGCGATTTTCCACTTATAAATAAGTGAAAAACCCTCTGCTCCTTAAACCTGCGAAATATCCAGCTATTCAAGGAACAGCATAACGGACATTAAGCTGATAAGAACAGATTTTTGGAGCGGAAGGGGGCCTCAGAAGATATCCTCATTTTAGGCGGGAGTTATTAATTTAAGAGAAACTAAGTTAATAGGCGAAAAACATATTTAAATATTAAAGAAACTAATTTGGAATATGGTCAATTTAACAATAATAAAAATATATACATATGTACAAGATGCCATTGACTAGAAAAAAACAAATTAAGTGAGCATAAAATCTATCTTAATAAAAAATTGGGGGACTGGATATTGCTACAGGAACCCACATCACATGTACCAGATTAATGCCGAGAAGGCCACTGTGTAGCATGTCGGGTGTGTATAGCGCATTCCAGGAACCTCAAGCAAACATTATGCTTATTTTATTCCCTACGGTGCTCCAAAAATATCGCGAGCATATTGGGCAAAATATGCCTTTATTTAACAAAATCGCATAAAGATACAATATAATAATGGAATACAAATAAGAGATATAACAATAGTTAAATTAATGAGAATGTTGAATGGGCATTGTCCCTTAGTCCTGCTGGGATTGACCAGTGACATGTTCCATATATATATTCCTAGAGTATCTGATGGTGTCAGATACTATCAGCTTCTTCATCAATTTGCCCCCTCAGGGGGTTTACCTTCTTTAGGTAAACACGGGTGTCACAATCCCGAGGTACCCCAGTGATCTGTCCTCCTCTTTCTTTTCTTCTCTTCTCTACTCTTCTGCTTTTTCTTCCTCTTCTCCCTCGTTGTGGTTGCCTCGTAAGAGGTTGAGGGCTCCCCTTGAGTAGCTTTCGCCACTCTGTTGCTATAAGCTACTCTTGAGGACTAAATCACCCACGTGTTTGCCGTGCGTGGAGACCCGTGTCCCTGGAAAGGAGGATCCTGGTAATTGAGGCCTCCAGAGACCAACACATTGCTTTGGCCTCTGCTTCAGGTAAACGGGAGGTGTGTTGTGGTCCTCAACACATCAATCGGCTTTATGGATCAAGCGATCGGTACATCTACTGGGTGACTCGTTAAGGGTGGAGGCCACTTCAGGGATGTACTGTGAGCGTATAGGACCTGGCTAGCACTGGTGCAGCTGGTCTGCATCCCCTTGTTGGACTCGGTGGTGGGTGGTGCGGTCAGGTCCCGAAATTTTATTTTATATTTATGGAGAAATCAAATTTTTCATCTCTCCCGCGGGAGCAACAGATTGATAAATCCAATGCAAAATACTTTGTTATTAAAAGGAAGGAGGGAACCTTTGAAAAGGTATCCCCCTTCCTAATTGAAAAAGGAATATCGGGTAATATAGGGGAAGTTAAAAGTGTACGAAAATTGAGATCTGGAGACTTGATGATTGAGGTTGCAAATGCAACTCAGGCTAATCAACTGTCCAACATGAAATTGTTAGGAAGTTTAGAGGTAACTGTGTCACCTCATGGGAGTTTAAATTTTTCTCGTGGTGTTATATCCGCAAAAGATTTGTTGAATACGCCGACGGATGAAATTCTTGAAAATCTAAATAATCAGAAGGTCTGTGAAGTTAGACGTATTACAGTCAGAAGAGATGGGAAGTTTATTGATACCAAACATCTCATTCTGACTTTTGCGTCCCCAGACCTTCCACAGCACATTAAAGCTGCTTATCTGAATTTACCCGTCCGGCCATATATTCCAAATCCGCTGCGATGCTTCCAATGCCAACGATTTGGACATTCGAGAAACGCTTGCAGGGGCCAACTTACTTGCGCACGTTGCGCTGAAGTTGGCCACGATAGTTCGACCTGCACAGCGAAGGAGAAATGTGTCAATTGTAAAGGAGACCATCCCTCCTACTCTCGAAGTTGTCCACAGTGGGCATTTGAGAAGGAAATCACCACGTTAAAAGTTACTACAAATTGTACATACCCTGAGGCTCGACGTCAAGTTACCTCACGTAGTCCAAAGCCTGGGTTAAGCTATGCAACCGTTACAAAAAAGTCACCAGATCGATATGTACACAAACAGAACCTGTATCACTCCCCCTTGTTAGATTACCTCAAACATCAACATCAAAGCCAAAATCAACATCTACTTCAATAAGTAAAAGAAAAGCTCCTACGACTAAGTCAAGAATCACGAAGGCATATAAATTAAAATCTGCAAAGGAGGGTTCAAATCGACCCTCCATATCCACCCGTAGAGCCTTGTCCCTGGAGGCTGACGCTGTTTCCCTGCATCCCTCGGACGAAGACTTCTCGCTCGAGGAGATGTCGGATGACCTGCCTTCCAGCTCCGGGAAAGGAGCTTTTCAAATTAAAAAATAACTTCCTTTGTTTCTTGGAACTGCCATGGTTTGCGTTCACATCATGATGACATCAAGTCTATAATTTCAGCCTACAACCCCGCATGCATTGCACTTCAGGAAACATTCCTGAAGTCCAGCAATAACTTTTCCATGCGTGGGTTTAAAAGCTTTAGAAAAGACTGTGGTGATGATGGTGCAGTGTCTGGAGGTGTTTGTATATTAACATCTAATACATTTCCCAGCACTGCCCATCCATTGAATACTACTCTACAGGCTGTTGCTGTGAGAATTCACACATCATGTTTGTTGACAGTCTGTAGTTTATATTTACCACCACACGATGTCATCCGCCAAGAGGAACTCGATACATTAATAGAACAGCTGCCAACACCATTTCTACTGTTAGGTGACTTTAACGGCCATAGTTCTTTGTGGGGAAGTGATAATACTAATTCTCGCGGTCTGCAGATAGAGCGATTTATTTCAGATAACAGTCTCTGTCTGCTTAATACCGACGAGAAGACTTATTTCCATGTACCCACAAGAACATTTCATTCTCTCGATCTGGCCATTTGTTTACCATCTCTTCTGCCATTGTTAAATTTAAATGTAGGAAATGATCTGCACAACAGCGATCATTTTCCTCTCTGTCATCTCCCAGACTGGAGGTAGTAGTGTAGGACAACGCCTACCTACTTACGTGTACAGTCGGGCAGATTGGACGTTATTTACACAATTGGCAGTTATTGACAACGAAATGGTTATGATCGAAAATATTGATGATGCCGTATGTAAAGTCACCGAAACAATTACTAATGCAGCTGATTCTTCAATACCTAAGAGTTCCCGTATACCACACAGGCGTTGCAAACCTTGGTGGAATGACGAATGTCAAAAAACCTATAAGAAACAGAGGAAGTTATGGGGGTTATTTAGAAGATACCCCACAACGGAGAATCTTATCGCCTTTAAGAGAGCAAAAGCATTAGCTCGCAGAACTCGTCGCCGAAGTCAGAAGGAATCCTGGTCTCGCTATGTATCCTCAATTACTTCTTCCACATCCAGTAAACAGTTATGGAGAAAAGTAAAAGCAGCCAATGGAATATATAGGGAATTGTCTATTCCAATCTTAAATTCCGGAGCTGCTGTGTACTCTTCTCCAAAGGACATCGCTAACGTCCTTGGTGAAACCTTTGCTAGTGTCTCAAGCACAGACTCTTATAGTCCTTCGTTCTTAAGGACAAAGAGTCGTGCTGAGCGAACACAAATTCGTTTCAACCATGGACAAGCTTTGCCTTACAACTGTGAATTTCGGATGTTGGAATTGAAGAGAGCATTACAGCAGGCCAATAATACCAGTCCAGGACCTGATGGAATCAGCTATCAAATGCTTCGTCATTTAAGTCCAGATTCCCTATCGAACTTATTAATTTTGTTCAATAGGATCTGGACAGAAAACACATTTCCATCACCTTGGAGCGAAGGAATAGTGATTCCAATCCTTAAGGCTGGTAAGGATCCTTCTGTTCCTTCGAGTTATCGACCAATAGCTCTGACGAGTTGCTTATGTAAGACTCTCGAACGTATGGTCAACGCCCGTCTCGGATATGTCTTAGAAATAAATAAATGTATTCATGTAAATCAGAGTGGCTTCCGTAAAGGAAGATCCACTCTTGATAATATTACTTACTTGGAAACCCAAATCCGCAACGCTTTTGTGCGGAGGAACCATCTGGTTTCCATTTTCTTTGACATCGAGAAGGCATATGACCGTACATGGCGATATGGAATTCTCCGTACATTATATGATTTTGGCTTTCGGGGTAATCTTCCGATATTCCTAAAAAATTTTCTACGCTCCCGTTTTTTTAAAGTACGTGTTGGAACAGTATATTCCAATACTTTTATTCAAGCCGAGGGTGTACCCCAAGGCTCTATTTTAAGTGTCACACTTTTTAACTTGTACATAAGTTGCATCCTTCATCAAATTTCACCTCCTGTATATGGCACGCTTTATGTTGATGACCTGCAAATTTCATGTGAGGGTTCTAACATGCGTTTAATTGAGAGACAACTACAAACAACTGTTAACAAACTTGCTGCATGGTGTGCTGAGAATGGCTACACATTATCTCCTAGTAAGAGTAATTGTATCCATTTTTGCAAGAAGACCAGCCTACATAATGATCCTACAATCTGCATAAATAATACACCTATCCCTGTTGTCAACGAGATAAAATTTCTGGGAATAACTTTTGACCGGAAGTTAAATTTTCTTCCGCATGTTCTTCATTTGCGGAAGAAGTGCGAGCGATCGCTTAATATCCTCAAGGTGCTTTCTAATACATCTTGGGGTGCTGATCGCACGGCACTACTTCGTGTCTACCAATCATTAATTTTATCTCGTATTGACTATGGGTGTGCTGTGTATGGATCTGCTAGGTCTTCCGTTCTACGCAGATTGGATACAATACATCACTCTGCTTTGAGAATATGCTCAGGCGCATTCCGCACATCACCCGTCCAGAGTCTATATGCGATTTGCGAACAACTGCCTTTAGACCTGAGACGAATGCAGCTGTCTCTCAATTATTATGCAAAAATTATGGCTGACCCTCATCATCCATTAAGATCCATGACTGCTACTCCTGCATTAATAAGGCTGTATGACGCACGCTCATACAGCATTCCACCTTTTCTCACTCGGACAAAGTCCAACTTATTATATTCAGACCTATGTGATGTCCGTTTTGATAAAACGGACCTTCTTCTACACCCACCTTGGTACGATCCACAGATTAAAATCATCAATCCTTTTGCTCGTTTTAGAAAATCAGACACAACAACTACTGTTTTCCAGCAGCTATATGCCTCACATCGCTGTCAGTATACCACGTATACACCAGTTTTCACTGATGGTTCAAAATCTACAGGACATGTTGGTTGTGCTGTAGTTATTGAGAACAAAATCACTTAGCTACAGCCTCCATCCATCCTGTTCCATCTTCTCTGCTGAAGCAAGTGCTATTTACCAAGCTCTTCAGCAGATGAATACATGTGATAATTTTAAATACTGTGTGTACACTGACAGTTTGAGTGTGTTGGAAGCTTTGCGGAACAGTAGTTTTGACTGTCATCCTGTTGTGTCTAGAATTTTCCGAGCATTAGATTCCCTTGCTGGCAAGGGATATGAAATAGTTTTCTGCTGGATCCCAAGTCATGTAGGTCTCGATGGCAATGAGAGGGCTGATGCAGCTGCTAAATCTGCATCTGGCCCGTGTCTTCCATCAGTTCCTTTGTCTGGACGTGAGAAGAAATGTTAAAATATTAATCCATTCTCTTTGGCAGGAGTCATGGAACATGCAGGTCAATAATAAATTGCGTGCCATATTTCCATACATCACCTCATTAACAGTTTTACCGATACGAAGTGCTGATGTAAGATTAACCCGCCTTCGTATCGGACACACACGTTTCACACATAGACATTTGTTTTTAAGCGAATTAAATCCTTGGTGTGAAACGTGTGATGAACCATTCACTGTTTATCATATTTTAATTTCATGCAAATATTTTAACCAATATCGTTTACTCTTTTTTAAATGTGATATCTTAAACTTATTTGATTTGCTGGGGGAGCCACTCCACGGGAACCTATTTGCCTTTTTGAGGGCAATAGGTTTTTTATATTATATTTAATTTACAATTTTAAATTTTAAATGTATATATAATTTTGTTTTACCATTTATATTTTATAATTGGATTTTAATATGATATATATACACTAATTTTTGTTTTTTATAATTTTAATGTTGCTTGGGTTTCCAAAAAAAGTAAATAAGTGAATAAATAAAATAAAATAACAATAAATTAAAAAAAAATTAAATATCTTCTTCAAAACTTATTTCTTGGCGCAGCATGTCCGATTTTGGACCTTGCGCCATAAAACCAACCAACCAACCAACCATCATCAATTTGCCATACGATCTCGAGCAGATTTTAGAAATTACCGGATCATTGAGTTTATCCCAAGATCCGAGTGATCCCACCACGATAGCATGTGTTTCGACAGTTTTGTAGTGTTTCTTTAGCTCACTTGCTACTGGCTCGTATTTACTGATCTTTCTTTCTCTAGCAATATTTAGGGCAGAAATTCGGTTTTCAAATGGTACAGTTATATCTAGTATGATCGCTTTTTCTTTGCCCTTTGTTAGAACGATGTCTGGCCTAAAGTTCTTAACTCCATGAACCTCTTGGTTAGAGAATGGAATTACAAAACGTTTAATGGCTGCTTTTTTAATTCTTTCAACAATGGAGTCATGTCGTGTTTGTATTAATCTGGAGTGCTTCATGCAATGATTTATGACATGCGGTAAGGTTTCATCGGGCCCAAAACGTACATGGCATTTGGTAGAGAAGTTTCTGGCCCGAATGGCATCACTTACATGTCGGCAACCGTTGAGGGGAAGTAAATTGAGACGTGCGGGATGGACGAATCTCCAGTCGCAAAATCTTGTGAAGTTACCTTCACGTAGGAAGTGTGTGCTAACTTTGGCGCTCGCAACACACTCCATAGCTTTGCCCTGACTGGTTTTTCGGATAAGAGTCTCCGCCTGGTTCTCTCTGAAGTGGTTCCTTAGGCGCCGAAAGATTTCATTCCTTTGTTTATTTTTGATCTCGATCTCGTTAACATATAGGGATAGTTCTTCATCATTATATTCCCACTTGACCTTTAGTCTCCCAGACGCTTTTCTTGCATTGGACCAGATGGAGGACAGAGGATTTGAAGTGATTTTATCTTCGTATTTGATTTCTTGCGATAAATACTTCATTACATCTTCTTCATCAACCTCACGATGGAATCTGGATTCAACCAGTTGATAAAGGTCTTGCCATGCCATACCGCTAATGATAGTGTCTGGAGAAGTCAGTAGTTTGTACGCTCCATCCACCGCTGCGATGTCTGCATCGTTAGCCGCCAGGGGTAGTCCTATCATCCCAGCCTGGGTACTTCCGTAGAGATATGAGTTGCATGCTTCGTTCGGGAGGTTCAGGGTTGCTTTTACCAGTGGCTTTATATAGGAGTCGACAGAATTCCAGGCAGTCTTCGGATGTCGGCCATTCCTCATGTCAAAGAGCATTGCTGGGTATATAAACGTTTTAAGGGCGTCCAGTCTTTGCCAAGGAGAAAGTGGTGAATTGAGGATTTTATCCGCTGCATCAATGTATCGGTTTATACTAGCATTTACAGGTAGAATTCGAAAGCCAACTGGATTTCCTAGGAATTCTTTGCACTCGGATTTCCTCAAAGTGGTGATTCTATCAGGACCAATGTAGAAATTGGTGTTCCTGGTCCCGACAGGATGTTCGCCGGAGACGTGTAACGCAAAGCATTTCTTAGTGTTTATGTGTAATCCAATTCGATTGCAGAGTTCGTTTGCCAGGTCCAATTGATTTTGTAGTTCATAGCTGTTATGTGCCAAGATTGTGACGTCGTCTGCGTAGGCTAGGCATCTGTGTGTAGGTCGCTCTTCTCTTTCGATGGTATCAAATTGAGCCCGAAGAATTAGGTTATCGTCCGGCGTAGGTTGCTGGGCGAAATCTTCCATGGATGGTGAAGGAAGTTCATTAATCTTTATTGGATAATCAGGGATATCCATGGGAGCTTGACCCTGTAAGCCTCTAACGACAGGATCAATGACAAGGTTAAAGAGGGGTCCACTAATTGGATCACTTTGTTTTACTCCTGCTGATATCTTGATTGGGTCAGTTAGGCTATCAGCAGATAGAATTTGCACGTATGAATTGGTATAAAGGTCCTCAACAATCTTGACGAAATCCTCCCCGCTCCAGTTGCTCTTAGTGCTTGTATAATGGCAGAGTGCGGGGCGGATCCAAATGCATTTGTGATATCGATTGATCCGAGGCATGCGTTCTTTTTGTGAAATCTGGCGTCACGTAGGTGTTTTTGAACCACGAAGCTGTGTTCAAAGACACCGTCGTAGGGAAGGAATCCTTTCTGACAGTAACTTAGAACAGCGTTCTCATTGATCCAGCAAACCAGTCTTCTAGTGAGGATGCCAGTGTATAACTTGTAGATTGTAGAAGAGAGAGCAATGGGCCTCCAATCGCTGATACAAATTTGGTTTGTTCCTTTGGGGATTAGTACGACCCGTGACTTCTTCCATTCATCTGGGATCCTTCGTGTCTTCAGACAGATATTGAAAATGATGGCCAACACTTCACCTTCAGGGTCAATGGCTTTCCAATGGTTGAAGGTTAGCCTATCAGGACCAGGAGAGGTGTTGGTTGTGGCAAATAATCTTTTTCGCACTTCTTGTGCAGAGATTGGGTCCAGGTCAATTGTATCGTTGGCAGAAGGCACACTATTAAAAATTGTAGAGTGAAATTCTCGATCCCGTTAGAGCTCAGAGAAATGGTAGAAGATTTCATCACGACCCAGGTCACATCTTATCGAGGTGTCGCCAAGGATGTCACGAATCGTTCGCCGTTTATTTCTTTTATATGCCTTTTGGATTTTGGGGGCAACAGCGATGGGGTTGCTTTCGCTAGCAGCCTGACTGTCAGTTGTCTTCCGAGTGCTACTATAGTCCCTCGGAGAAGGAAGCGTGACAAAGTCGACACAAGCCTTTTCAATATCGCTCAGAAGGCTTATGAATCGTCCCCAGTGCTCCTGCGGGTCATCTGAGTCGAGGATTTGTTTGAGCTGAGGAGCAAATTTGATGATTGGGAGATCATCTTCATCGTTTGCAACAGAAATGCGGGTAACTGCCTCATGTTGGCTAGTGAAGAATGGTTCATCTGGGGGGGCAGTACCTCGTAATTCTTCCTCGATGAATTCAAAGTCAGAGTCAGTTTGTTCGAGGCTTATAACCGGTTCATCTGACAGATCAGCTGGTAGTCGTGCAGTAGGAGGGTCCGTGATTAGGACATTTGTAGGATTAGTGCTAGTGCTGGGAGCACATTCCGGAGTAATTGTTCTGGAGTGTATTGGTTTTGTGTCTGATGCATTTGCAGTGTCAATTGATTGTGTAGTAGTAGTAATTCTATTGATTTCTTTACTAGGCACAGTCTTACTCTTCGCATCCTTTTTATTCTTTCTGCTGACTTGCTTTTTGAGCTTAGGAACATTTTCAAGGGCATTAGTACGCTTGTGCATTTTGAGATGGTTTCGCAGTCCTTGGTTGGTGACCGCCTTCGTATCGGACACACACGTTTCACACACAGACATTTGTTCTTAAACGAATTAAATCCATGGTGCGAAACGTGTGATGAACCTTATACAATACAACATATTTTAATTTCATGCCATCCTGTTGTGTCAAAGATTTTTAGAGCATTAGATTCCCTTGCTGGCAAGGGATATGATATTATATTTTGTTGGATACCAAGTCACGTAGGTCTTGATGGAAATGAGAGAGCGGATGCAGCAGCAAAAGCTGCATCAGATCCAATATTACCATCGGTCCCTCTCTCAGATGTGAGAAAGGCTATAAAAAGTCTTATATATGGTCTATGGCAGGAATCGTGGAACTTACAGGTCGTCAACAAATTACATACTATTTTCCCATCCCTCACCTCATTGTCAGTTTTACCGTTACGAAGTGCAGATGTTAGATTAACTCGCCTTCGTATCGGACACACACGTTTCACACACAAACATTTGTTTTTAAGTGATTTAAATCCATGGTGTGACGCGTGTGATGAACCATTTTCTGTTTATCATATTTTAATCTCTCATGTTCTACTTTTAACGTCTACCGTTTTAAATTTTTTAAAACAAACCTTTTAACTCTATTTGATTTGCTGGGGGAGCCACCCCACAAGAACCTCTTTGCTTATTTGAGAGCAATAGGTTTTTTAATTTTATATGATTTATGTTTATACATTTTGGGATTTTATATATATTTGATTTATCTTATTTAATGTATACATATTAATGTAACTTATACACTGGTTTTTGTGTTTTAATATTTTAATGTTGCTTGGGTTTAAATATATATACAGAAAAAAAAAGAAAAAATAATAAATAAAATAAAAATACTCCTTTAAAACTTCATTGTTGGCGCAGCATGTCTGTTTTTGGACCTCGCGCAATAAAACCCAACCAACCAACCAACCACAATCGCATCCACAGTAACGTCAGTGTAAGTCTTACGGAGTTCCGCAACAACAGGAGCATATTTGGAGATTTTTTTCTGCCTAGCACGCTGGAACTCCGCAATTCTATTTTCCATTGCCACAGTGATGTCCAGAACCAATGCAGATTTTCCTTTAACCAAGACCAGGTCAGGGCGTAGAGGTGGATCAACATTTGGAATCTGCTGGTTCTCAAATAAAACACTGAACCTACGGGAAGAGGCATTTTTTATTCTATTTACAATTTTATTGTGTCTCTCCTGGTAGAGTGCAGAGTATCTCATGCAGTGGCAAATGACATGAGGCAAAGTTTCATTTGGGTATTGGCATCGTCTGCATGAAGTAGAAGCACCAATGGGTCGTTTCTTACATCCATTCAAGGTGGTGCATAAATTCAGTTTTGCTTTGTGGATAAATCTCCAATCCGCAAAACGGATAAACTTCCCATCCTTAATGAAGGAGTAGCTTGCAATGCATTTGGAAACACACTCAAAAGCTTTACCTTGATCTTTAAGGGCAAAAAGACGTTTTGAGTGAGAATCTCTGTGCTGTCTTCTAAATAGCTTGAAAATAAGCCGTCGATCTTTGGGCTTGATGGTGAGGTCGTTGTAGTTGATGCAGATATCGTCTTCATCCATTGACCATTTAACATTGAGTCTTGTAGAGGCACGTCTTGCCCTAGTCCAGACCGAAGAAATCGGGTTAGAAGAAGGGTTGCAATTAGGCGGGTTGATACCAGAAAGGTAATCAACAATAGTCGTGTTCGTGGGATTGTCAAGCTTGAATCTAGTGCCAACAAAGTCAGCTAGGTCTGTCCAAGCCAACGTGCGGACAATCGGATCCGGAGAAGTGAGGAGCTTGAACGCACTATCAATAGCAGCCGTATCCGAGTCATCAGCACAGTTGGGAATGCCAGCTAAACCTTCTTGTGCAGACCCGTAAATAAAGTGATTGGTAGCCTCAGTTGGGAGATTAAAGGTAGCCTTTAAGAGAGGTCTTAAGTAGTCGTCAAGCTTCTTCCAATCCCCTTTAGGAATCTTACCAATCCGGAGCATGTGATTTAAGCTTGGGAAGAAGAAGGTCTTCATAGCATCAATACGTTGCCATGGGGCAAGTTTGGATGAGAGAATCTTATCAGCCAAGCAAATATAGTCGTTGATTAAGTTGGTAAGAGGCGCAATCCTAAATCCAACCGGGTTTCCAAGGAACTTTTTAGTGTCAGAGTCACCAAGGTGTTGAATAGGCTGACCCTCAAGGAAGAAACTGGTGGGTCTAGTACCAACAGGCCTCTTCCCACTCAAGTGTAGTGTGAAGCATTTTCCGGCATTGCTGTTGATACCAATTCGCTTACACACATTGCAAAAATGATCAATAAGCATTTGAAGTTCAGATTGACTAGTGGCAATTAGTCGGACGTCATCAGCAAAGGCAAGCAGAGGATGGGTACCATTTGTGGAGGCTTCCTGCTGTACAGTCTTTAGTGCAACATGAAAGGCGAGATTGAAGATGAGGCCGCTAATTGGGTCACCTTGCTTTACACCATTAAGTATTCTAATTCTATTAGTCTTGCCAATCTGAGTTAGAACTGAGACCGTGGTATCCAGGTAGATATCCCTCAGAAGCTCAGTAAAATCCTCACCAACTCCATAAGCAGATAAGGCTTTGAAGATAGCAGCATGTGGAATTGATCCAAAAGCATTGGTGAGGTCAACCGAAGCCATACACGATTCGAGTTGTTTTCTTCTGGTGCTAAGCATGTAAGATTCCACGATGTAGTTGTGTTCATGGACACCATCAAATGGCATAAATCCTTTTTGAGCTGGGGAGAGAATGTTGTATTCAAGTATCCAGGCCATTAATCTACGTGCAATGCAACTAGTGAGCAGCTTATAAATAGTGTTGGAAAGAGCAATAGGCCTCATTTTACTAAATTCAGTGGCATTTTCATCTTTGGGAATTAGGACCATATTGGAGTGTTTCCATTCTTCAGGTATTCTTCTGTTCACAATACAGATGTTGAAGATCATAGAGAGGCAGATACAGTCAGGGTCCACAGCTTTCCAGTGGGCAAACGTCAACCTATCTGGTCCTGGTCCAGTATTGTCAAAGGATCTGAGTTTGTTACATACTTCATATGGTGAAAAGGGTGAGAGGTCAACAGTGTCATCAGCCTTCGTGATGGAATCATAAATGGAAAGATCACACATCCTAGGTTTGAAGGCTTCAGAGAAGTATTCCTCAATTTCACTGGGCAAGAAGTCAGATTTAATTCCTTTCTCACCAGTTATTAGTCTGACAGCCCTCCGTCTGTTTCGCCTATAAAGTTTCTGGTTAGTAGCAGGGTCATTGATATTGGGTGGCGGCACTGGTCCCTTAGAAAAATCTTTAGGAGGCGGGAGCCTAACCTTTGCCGACACAGCAGCATTGATCTCAGTGAGTAGGTCACAAATCTTCTGAGCTATTAGAGCGCTTCAGCGATCTTTACACAGAAACACTCAACGAACTAAAAGCCCGCATCAGACCCACCTCTCCTCAAAACCCACTGACCCCCACAATAGGAAGATCAGTCTTACGGGTCAAGGACACCAGAGACGGCAAAGACACCATAAGACCTTATGAGGAACACATAGTAAGTCGGGTGGAGTTGCTGTATGACAAGTTAGAAAAGATCGAGGCCACTGTAACTGAAACACATACCAAAATACAGCAAATACACACACCAATTGTGACTGCACAAGGTAACAACAAAACCGCAACTACAGGACTTTCCTATGCGGACTGTGCCAGGAAGCAGCCAACACCACCAAGCACTATTGCAATTAGACCCACCAAGAACACCACACCTAAAACACTTCTACACTCACTACAAAAAATACAAGCACCCGTAAATCCACAGAAAATACACGTCAAAAACAACAGGATGCTTATTAAATGTCATAACACTAGTGAAAAACAAACATTACAGCAAACACTAGAACAAAATAAATTTAACATTGAGGATACACCAAAACAAAGAATAATTATCTTTAACGTCCCAACACAGGTTGATGACACTGCTATGATAGATAGGCTTCACCACGAACTAAACACAAACCAGACACAGTTTCCTATCACGATAACAGAGATTAAATCACACAGAACAAGCACCAACTTGCAGCATATGGTAGCAGAAACTACAAGGAGGTCGGCCTACTTACTGGCCAAACAACGTTTTATCAACTTTGGGTTCAATACCTCAAAGATTGAAATATACAGAACTATAAGACGCTGCTTTAAATGTCAGGAATTCGGCCACACCACTGCGCAGTGCCACAACAGAGATTATTGCGGAAAATGCAGTGGAAGGCACAGGACACAAGACTGCAGACTACCACACACAGAACAACACACATGCATCAATTGTGCAAAGTCTAATTATTACAACGGTACTAAATACAACACCAACCACCCCGCATCATCCACAACATGTAGCTTTTACAGATACATAGTATGTCACAACACTACCAATACACAAAGACCAACACGCAGACCATAAGACATAAAAACACAAAACAGCACCAATAACTCTCTTCCCACAGGTTCAAGCGAGGAAGAAGATTTTTGGCCGGTTACAGCAAAAGGTTGGTCTTTTTACGTTAACAACTTAATTCCAATTGTTTTGCTTGCAGGTTTAACTTTCTTTTTCAGTCACCATTCAATCTAGATCGCTTACTTCAAACCCAAGGGAAGAAACGACACATACAAAATGCGGATCTTGCAAATAAATCTACACAACAGTAGAGCGGCTACATCAATAGCAGCAATTTACATAAGGGACAATAATATAGACGTGGCCTTGTTACAGGACCCATACGTTGGAAATGGAAAGCTGTACGGTTTCCCAATTAACTGGACGTACAATCACTCGAAAAACAAAGAAGCGTGGTTAGTAGTCACTGGCTCATCAATACTTAACCTACTACCACCAACGGAAACATCGGTTTTCACAACAATAACAACACACGAAGGCGACATCACGATAGGGACACAATACGCAAGACCATATGGAGACTTGGCGGAAGCCCTCCAAGAATGGACACACCTTATAGATCACAACAGACCATTTATCATAGGAGCCGATCTCAATGCAAGGTCACAACTCTGGGGTTATAACTTCGAGGACGACAGAGGAACAACACTAATAGATTTTCTAATAGAGAACGACTTACACAGAGCAAACATAATTGGCAATATACCAACGTTCCGCACTACACAAGCACAGGGGAACCCAGATTTTACAATAGCAAACAGCGCAGCGCTAAACATCATCACAGGATGGAGAGTTGAGGATACATACACGGCGAGTGACCATAACTACATTAGATTTGACATAGACTACAATAAACCAAAGATAATTAACACTCGCTTTAAAACTAAGTTCGGCAACCATGACAAATTCAAAAGATTAATCCTAAAAAACACAGGTAGACTAATGCATAAGATTAATAAAATTAACAACGCAGATACATTAGATAAATTAACTGTTGAACTAATAGAGACAGTACAAAAAGCGACAAAAACAATCTATAAAACTAAGAACAATAATCATGTAGCGCAACTTAAATGGTGGACAAAAGATTTAGCGACTCAGCGTAACAAGGTTAGGGCACTTCAACGTAGATTTAAAACAAGTGAAGAAGAAGATAAACAAAGATGGAGAATTACGTTCAGCAAAGAACGCTCCAAATACAACAAAGCTTTACTTAATGCGAAAGCAAAAGCTTGGAAAAACTTTTGTTCAAATCAATCAGAAACATTCGGAACGGGCTTTAAAATAGCCCACAACAAAATTTTTAAACAAACAGAACTGAGAATCAGCTGGGATGGAAACGTAGCTCCCAATAAAAAAGCAGCAATGGCTAAAGTCACAGAACACCACTTTCCAAGTCAACCAGTGCCCTTTCAGCCACAAACACCAGTGAACAGCACAGACGACATCAAATTACCAACAAAAGAGGAGGTGAGAAACGCCACTTACTCATTCAATACAAATAAGGCACCGGGACCAGACGATCTTGATTACCTCATTTGGAGGAGAGTCGTCGACGCGAAACCACAACTATTAACACAATGGGCAAAGCAATGTTTTAAACTCCAACACTTTCCAACACCACTAAGAACAGCAAAAGTAGTCTATTTCGCCAAAAATGGCAAAGATCCAACACTCCCGGAGTCATATCGACCAATCTGCCTCCTCCCAACGTTAGGCAAAATTCTAGAAAAAATTATTTGTCAAAGATTAACACACTTCCTTGAGACAGAACATAAATTAAACAATAGACAATACGGTTTTAGACAAGGTAGATCCTGCGATATGGCACTCAAGGAAGTAACTAAAGAAATCAGAAGCAACTGGGAAAATAAATTATACACACTACTAATCTCAGTTGACATCAAAGGCGCTTTCGACTCTGTTCACTGGCAGGACATCAACACAAAATTAATTGACTTAGAATGCCCACCAACAATCACCAAATTAATAAACACGTACCTCATAAACAGAACAGTTCAATACGACTGGGGCACAGGTTCGGCTACACAAAAGATCTACAAGGGCTGCCCATAAGGCTCTTGCTTAGGACCCATTCTATGGACAATCATAGCAAACGATTTCTTAAAACAGACAACACCACCAGAAGTCAACTTAACAGCTTTTGCTGATGACTTCCTAATAAGCGTTAAAGGGAAAACACGTAAACTAATAGAAACAATAGGACAAACAGCAGTCACCTCATTTGAATCTTGGTGCACTGCACACAACTTAACTATTTCAGTCAATAAATGCAACATAATTACGTTTGCCAAACCACATAAACTACAAAGAGAACCAATTATTAGGATAGCAGGCACATCACTCAAAGCAGTTAAAACACTTAAATACCTAGGTGTGACGTTAGACCAAAATCTGAACTGGCTCGCACACATCAACACACTCAGACAAAAAGCAATCACAGCACATGGTCATCTAATTAGAGTAGCGCCGAGAGCCTGGGGAATTAACTCTAAGCTTCTAAAAACATGGTATCACACGGTAGCAGAGAGAATTTTCACTTACGCCTCATCGGTCTGGGGAACTTCTTTAGGCAAACAAGCCACACAAAAACTACAAACAGTTCAACGGCCATTTCTTCTCAGAATAACAAGGGCCTACAAAACAACATCAACAGCAGCGCTTAACGTCCTAGCGGGTGTGATACCACTTCACCTCCAGGTTCTAAGAGAAGCGATCGTGGCAAACGTACTCAGAAACAATGAGGATACTCAAATAGGAACACTAATGCTTAAAACTGATGAGTATCAAACCAAAGCTGCAATTAACCCAATCCACCCAGCTGATAAAACAATGATTAAACACATTTTATTACCACCAATAGAATACACTTTATCACCACAAATCAACATTTTCACAGACGGCTCAAAGACAGATGCCCCTCAGGGGGTTTACCTTCTTTAGGTAAACACGGGTGTCACAATCCCGAGGTACCCTAGTGATCTGTCCTCTTCTTTATTTTCTCCTCTCTTCTACTCTTCTGCTTTTCCTTCCTCTTCTCCCTCAGTGTGGTTGCCTCGCAAGAGGTTGAGGGCTCCCCTTGAGTAGCTTTCGCCGCTCTGTTGCTATTAGCTACTCTTGAGGACTAAATCACCCACGTGTTTGCCGTGCGTGGAGACCCGTGTCCCTGGAAAGGAGGGTCCTGGTAATTGAGGCCCCCAGAGACCAACACATTACTTTGGCCTCTGCTTCAGGTAAACGGGAGGTGTGTTGTGGTCCTCAGCACATCAATCGGCTTTATGGATCAAGCGATCGGTACATCTACTGGGTGACTCGTTAAGGGTGGAGGCCACTTCAGGGATGTACTGTGAGCGTATAGGACCTGGCTAGCACTGGTGCAGCTGGTCTGCATCCCCTTGTTGGACTCGGTGGTGGGTGGTGCGGTCAGGTCCCGAAATTTTATCTTAATCAAATGGAGAATAAAAATCAAACTTTTCTCCCGCGGGAGCAGCAACTGGAACAACTTAAACCAAAATATTTTGTTATCAAGAGGAAGGAGGGAAATTTCACAACTGTGTCTCCCTTCCTCATAGCAAAAGGAATATCGGGAATAGTTGGGGAAGTTAAAAAAGTTCAGAAGATGCGCTCTGGTGACTTGCTTGTAGAGGCTGCATCAGACTCACAAGCAGCCATCCTGGCCAGTATGAAATCTTTGGCTAACATGGAAGTGACTGTCTCACCTCACGGAAACCTTAATTTCTCTTATGGTGTGATTTCCGCAAGGGATTTGTTATACTCGCCGACGGAGGAGATTCTGGACAACTTACAGGATCAGAAGGTCTGCGGCGTTCGACGCATTACAGTCAGACGGGAAGGTAACATTATTGATACCAAACACCTCGTCTTGACTTTTGCGACGCCAGACCTTCCGCAGTATGTAAAAGCTGCGTACATGAATTTACCCGTCAGGCCTTACATCCCAAATCCCTTGCGATGTTTTCAATGTCAGCGTTTCGGACACTCGAGAAACGCTTGCAGAGGCAAAATCACCTGTGCTCGCTGCGCGGTGATTGGCCACGATAGTTCCAACTGCAATGCGAAGGAGAGGTGTGTCAACTGTCATGGTGACCACCCCTCCTATTCTCGAAGTTGTCCTCAATACCTGATTGAAAAAGAAATTACTGCAATTAAGGTCAACCAAAAGTGTTCCTATCCGGAGGCGAGACGATTGGTCACTTCCCGCACTCCCCAGACTGGAGTCAGTTATGCCACAGCTGCCAGAAAAGTCACCAAATCGAGCAGCACACAAACTGAGCCAATTTTAGTTTCCCCAGTAAAATTACCCCAAGTATCAGAAAAGCCTAAATTCAAAAAATCTCCTACATTTTCAAAAAAAGCTCCTTTTGCAAAATCAAAGGCAGAAAAAGCTTTAAAATTGAGAAAAGCAAAAGCATCTATTTCCACCCATAATGCTTTCTCATGCCTGGAGACTGACGCGGTTTCTCTATTTCCCTCGGACGATGATGGATCGTTCGAGGATATGACAGAAGACCCGCCTTCCAGCTCCAGTAAAGGAGCTTTTAAAACTCAACAATAACTTCCTTTGTATCTTGGAACTGCCATGGTTTGCGAACACATCTTGATGACATCAAGTCTCTCATGACAACTTATAACCCCGCATGTGTTGCACTTCAGGAAACATTCCTGAAGTCAATTAATAACATTACTATGCGAGGGTTTAAATGCTTTAGAAGAGACTGTGGTGATGATGGTGCAGTGTCTGGTGGTGTTTGTATTTTAACATCAAATAATTTCCCTAGCGCTGTCCATCCATTGAATACTACTCTACAGGCTGTAGCTGTGAAAATCCACACTTCATGCTTAATTACAGTCTGTAGTTTATATTTACCACCACACGATGTCATCCGCCAAGAGGAACTCGATGCATTAATAGATCAGCTGCCTACACCATTTCTGTTGTTAGGTGACTTTAACGGCCATAGTTCTTTGTGGGGAAATGACGATACTAATTCTCGCGGTCGGCAGATAGAGCGGTTTATTTCAGAAAACAGTCTCTGTCTGCTTAATACCGACGAGAAGACATATTTCCATATACCCACAAGAACGTTTCATTCTCTCGATCTAGCCATCTGTTCTCCATCTCTTCTGCCATTGTTAGATCTAATAGTAGGAAATGATCTGCATAACAGCGATCATTTTCCTCTCGTCATCTCCCAGACTGGAGGTAGTAGTGTAGGACAACGTCTACCTACTTACGTGTACAGTCGGGCAGATTGGACGCTTTTCACGCAATTGGCAGTTGTTGATAATGAAATGGTTATGATCGACGATATTGATGATGCCATATATAAGGTCACCGAAGCAATATTGAATGCAGCTGACACATCAATTCCTAAGAGTTCCTTTATAACACACAGGCGTTGCAAACCTTGGTGGAACAAAGATTGCCAAGAGAGTTATAAAAAACAAAGGAAGTTATGGGGGTTATTTAGGAGGTACCCCACAACGGAGAATCTTGTCGCCTTCAAGAGAGCAAGAGCTCTAGCTCGCAGAGCTCGTCGTCGAAGTCAGAAGGAATCTTGGTCTCGCTATGTCTCTTCAATTACATCTTCCACATCCAGTAAACAGTTGTGGAGAAAAGTAAAAGCAGCCAATGGGATTTATAAGGATTTCTCTATTCCTGTTTTAAAAACCAGAGCTGCAGTATACTCTTCTCCTAAAGACATTGCTAATACCCTTGGTGAAACTTTTGCTAGCGTCTCAAGCAACGACTCTTACAGTCCTTCGTTTTTAAGGACTAAGAGTCGTGCTGAGCGAACACCAATTCGTTTCAACCACGGTGAAGCCTTGCCTTACAACTGTGAATTTAGGATGTTGGAATTGAAGAGAGCATTAAAGCAGGCCCATGATACCAGCCCAGGACCTGATGGAATCAGCTATCAAATGCTTCGAAATTTAAGTCCAGACTCCCTGTCGAACATACTACTTTTGTTCAATAGGATCTGGAATGAAAAGAAATTTCCTTCCGCATGGAATGAAGCGATAGTGATTCCGGTTCTAAAGGCTGGTAAAGATCCTTCAGATCCTTCACATTATCGACCAATAGCTCTGACAAGTTGCTTCTGTAAGACTCTCGAACGTATGGTCAACGCCCGTCTCGTATATGTCTTAGAAACAAATAAATGTATTCACATAAATCAGAGTGGCTTCCGTAAAGGAAGATCCACTCTTGATAATGTTACATATTTGGAGACCCAAATCCGCAACGCTTTTGTGCGGAGGAATCATCTGGTCTCCATTTTCTTTGACATCGAGAAGGCATACGACCGTACATGGCGATATGGAATTCTCCGTTCATTATATAATTTTGGCTTTCGGGGTAATCTTCCGATATTCCTACAGAATTTTTTAAGCTCCCGTGTTTTTAAAGTTCGTATTGGAACTGTATTTTCCAATACTTTTATTCAAGCTGAGGGTGTTCCCCAAGGCTCCATTTTAAGTGTAACCATTTTTAACTTATTCATCAGTAGCATCTTACATCAATTACCACCATCAGTAAATGGTACACTTTATGTTGACGACCTGCAAATATCATGTCAGGGTTCGAATATGCGATTAATTGAGAGACAACTGCAAACAGCAGTTAACAAGCTTGCTGCATGGTGTGCTGAGAATGGCCATACATTGTCACCTAGCAAGAGTAGCTGTGTCCACTTCTGTCGAAAAACTAGCCTTCATAATGATCCAATTATTTATATCAACAACACTCCAATTCAAGTAGTCAATGAAATAAAATTTCTGGGTATTATCTTTGACCGGAAACTAACCTTTCTTCCGCATGTTTTATATTTGCGGAAGAAGTGTGAGCGGTCGCTTAATATCCTCAAGGTGTTGTCAAATACATCTTGGGGTGCAGATCGCACATCACTACTCCGAATTTATCAGTCATTGATTCTATCCCGCATTGACTACGGATGTGTTGTTTACGGATCAGCTAGGTCTTCCGTTTTGCGAAGACTGGACACAGTTCACCACTCTGCTTTGAGGATATGCTCTGGGGCATTCCGCACATCACCCGTCCAGAGTCTATACGTGATATGTCATCAATTACCGTTAGACCTGAGACGAATGCAGCAGTCTCTCAATTATTATGCTAAGATAATGTCAACCCTAAATCATCCTATACGTTCCATGATTCCTAACGCTTCTCTTAAGAGACTATATGATGCTCGCCCAATGAGCATCCTACCCTTTCTCACACGAGCAAAACAACATCTGTGGCTCACAGACCTATGTGATATACGGATTGAGTCTATTGATCAATTTGCTCATCCGCCTTGGTATAACCCAACACATACGTTTATTAATACCTTTGCTCAATATAGAAAATCGGACACAACACCTATTGTTTTTCAACAGCAATTCTATTCTCATCGCTGTCAGTATCAATCCTATAAACCTGTATTCACAGATGGTTCTAAAACCGCAGGACACGTGGGCTGTGGAGTTTTTATTAATAATACAAGTTTTAGCTACAGCCTACATTTGTCCTGCTCCATCTTTACTGCTGAAGCTACAGCTATTTATCACGCGCTTCAGCATGTGAATACAGATAATTATAAAGAATATTGTATATACACTGACAGCATGAGTATTATAGATTCTTTGAGAAACAATAGTTACACCTGTCATCCTGTTGTGTCGAGAATTTTCAGAGCATTGGATTCCCTTGCTGGCAAGGGATACAAAATAATATTTTGTTGGATACCAAGCCACGTAGGTCTTAATGGAAATGAGAGAGCAGATGCAGCTGCTAAGGCTGCATCGAGACCAATATTACCATCTGTTCCACTCTCTGATGTGAGAAATAGTATTAAAAGTTTTGTATATTCTCTTTGGGAGGAATCATGGGACTTGCAGGTCGGAAACAAACTTCATACCATTTTCTCATCCCTCACCTCATTAAAAGTTTTACCGATACGAAGTGCAGATGTAAGATTAACTCGCCTTCGTATCGGACACACACGTTTCACACATAGACATTTGTTTCTAAACGAATTAAATCCTTGGTGTGAAACGTGTAATGAACCATTCACTATTTATCATATTTTAATATCATGCTCATGTTTTAACCAATATCGTTTACTCTTTTTTAACTGTGATATTTTAACTTTATCTGATCTAATAGGGGATCCACCCCATAGAAACCTCTTTGCCTTTTTAAGGGCTATAGGTTTCCTTAATTTTATCTAATTCCTATTTTAAAATTTTAAATTATATATACATTTGAATATATCCTTTTATATATTCTAGAATTAGATTTTAAAATGATATATACATTGATTTTTATTTTTTAAGGTTTTAATGTTGCTTGGGTTTGGAAAAAAATGTATAGTAATGAAAAAAAAATTATACTTGGCGCAGCATGTCCATTTCTGGACCTTGCGCCATAAAACCCAACCAACCAAAGACAGATGATGGTGTCGGCGCGGCAATCTGCATCTACAATAACACACAACTATTGGATACTTTCCTCTTGCCAATGAACAGAAACAACTCGGTGTTTCAAGCAGAAATTCTGGCCATAAACAAAGCACTCACATGGTTAATAGGTAAAAACCCAGTTACCGCGCATCTGCTAACGGACAGTCTATCAAGTCTGTACGCTTTAGCAAAACACAAACAGAGAAATAAATTCATTCAGAACACACAAAAGTTACTAATAGAACTAGCAACAACTCATACAATTAAACTATACTGGGTGCCATCACACACAGGAATAATAGGCAACGAAGAGGCAGACCAAGCAGCTAAAAGGGCCACACAATTGTCACAGGAGAACACTATCAAGCTACCGCAGTCGCACCTAAAGAAGACAGTTTTAAACGTAATTCTAGATAAATGGCAAGAAGAATGGGACACAGCAGACACGGGTAGGTACACTCATACCTTCTTCCCTAAAGTGAACACAAAGCGACTAGTGGGCCAGCAACAATTAGCCCAATTTTTCACAGGACACGGTCAATTCCCAACCTTTGTTCACAGGTTGGGCAAGGCCACGACAGGAGACTGCATTTGTGGTGAAGAAGGCAACCCACAACACTACGCGTTTGATTGCCCGCTGACATCAACATTGCACCTCAATAGGCCAACGGATGCGAATATACCAGCGTGGAGCGATTTAATTTTAAATAACAAAATAGCGCAAAATAAACTCATACAAATAGTTAAGAAATTAGAAATCATTAAACCAGTTGCAGTCGACGCGAACAATGATTAAGGTTTCCCCTGTGCTACTCATACACTACAACACCCACAAACAACAAGGCAGGCCTCACCTTATTGAGGATTCCAGAGTCTACACCTACACAAACAATTCATAATGGCAGCCCTCACCATCTTGAGGATCAGGCATGCCTCACCTTACTGAGGAACCCCTCTACCAAGCAGTAGAGCATTGGACATACCACCGGATGTGACCAGGCAAAGGAGCCCAATCGACAGGATTCTTCAACACAGCTTCAACAATAATCCAGATTGAGGACTCTTGGCCACCACTAACTATAGTGACAACAAATGTGCCTGGAAGTCTACAGAGACCGCGGTTGTGTCTACACGAACTTTAGTGCAGTGCAAGCCAAGGCTTTTGTGCTTTCCAGAGACACTTGATTACAGTGCAAATCGGACATTGGCCGGCCACACAAGTGGTTTCTCAGACGGTCAATGCCCAAATGTGACAACTTTGAATAGCGAATCTGACAACGTCTGTGATAGAACGAACTCTTGTACTACACATCGACTTAGTCAACCGCCACTAAAACCACCAATCTAGTGACCATGGATGCAATCACTGATTTGAACTTTAATTCCAGTGACGTCATCAACCACCTTGATTCAAGACCTAGAGCGTGCTGCAGCTCTCTCTGTAACCGCAGCAGAGTTGCTTGTCAACTCGGGGTGGGTTCTGGAGGTTTTCATGGTTTCCCTCTAGACTAGCGTAAATACGGCTCACCTTCCCACAAAGTCCCCCATGAGGGCACTCCCTCCCCAGCCCGCACATGTAAAGGTGACGCTCACTGCGTGACCCTCACCTCGCGATCGGGCTTTGTCATGTGCATTAAAATCTTTAAATAAACGTGGGAAGTGGCGCATACGCGTTAGGTTGAGGAGTGGCTTGTCTGGTTTGATCCGGAAGCCAACACAGAGACTCTAGATGACATTCCTGAACATCGGCCAGTCAGAGTAATAACCCGTCTGCTCGGAACGCGGCAATTGGAACAGCTCTGCTTTCCGGGCCCGACAGGGGGCCTCGTTGTTCCTCTGTGATGGGTCTTTCCACGCAGCGGACATTTTCAGCCTTACACTCGCTTCGCGAGTAGGCTGTCCGCCTGCGGCGTCGAAATCTTCTCCCACATTAGTGATTTATCCGTGACATGAGAAAGCTCATCAAGGACATTAGCATAAGGCTCAAGGAAGTAGTCAGGGTCATCCGGATGTGGTGCAGCAGGTACAGTCGCAAGGTCATCAATAGGCTGCTGGGATTGAGCCTGTGACAAGTTGAGTGGTGTCCCAAAGAAGGGGTCATCTTCAATTAGCTCATCCTCAGAACCCTCATCTTGTATTGAATTAGAGAGAGGTGAGAAACGGTTATTAGTAGTAACAGTATGATGATCATTTAAAGTAGTGTCAACAATTGGGGAGTCTGGGAGTGGTGAGTAGGTACTCAGAATCGAACAAGGTTGTTGAATGGTAGTTGGAGAAAGGTTGGTAGTCTTGGGGCCTCCTTGGATCATACTATTTTTCGTTTTCAAAATCTTGTTGGGTATTCCAGTACTTGTAGCCGGGTTTACTTGCAACTTAGAAGGGCCAGGTTTAGGGGAACAATCAGGTAATTGAGCCATTCCATTGGTTGCAGCAGTAATACCGTCCCGTGGAGTCTTGTGCAAGTCTGAAATTAGGACTTTTCGAGATTTATTCCTGGCAGATTTCATAGCATCGGACCACAGTTTCACATTTAGC
Source organism: Latrodectus hesperus (assembly GCA_037975125.1). Classification (NCBI taxonomy): domain Eukaryota; kingdom Metazoa; phylum Arthropoda; class Arachnida; order Araneae; family Theridiidae; genus Latrodectus; species Latrodectus hesperus. The sequence goes on along the minus strand of JAJQOW010000345.1, from coordinate 102,917 downwards.
TCCCTTGCCATGGCCTTAGGTATGGCAGGAGAGGATTTCTTTAGCTCATCAAGGCGATGCATAGCAATATGGTTCCTAAGTCCGTTTTCAGAAGTGAAGGAGTACTCGCACTGATTACACATCCAGAAAAATTTTTCAGATGATGCAATAGTGACTCTATTCTTCTTCAGACATTCATGTCTTGTTGGTCTCGCACTAATCTTTTGCTTGCAAAAATTACACCAATTACTAGTGCTCAATATGTTGATGGAATGAGCTTCTAGTAGATGTCTCTTTAAAGAGTGCTTCATTTCAGTCCAAACTCTGGCATAGAATTTTGCAAAGCAACCATCTTCTGGACATTGAAAATATTGGAGCGTTGGAAATGAGATATTAAGGCAATTATGAACTCGATAAATTCCTGCACGATACTCAGCAGAATCAATTGACGCAGTGTTGGTACAATGCGGATCGCATTTGGATACCAATTCATCAACATTAGCAGTTTGGGATCCGTGAGAAGCTGCAGAAATGGATTTGGAGTTCATAGATACTGAAGAATCAGAATTATTTTTGAACGCCGGTATGGAAACAGAGGAAGTGAGAGCCTTGTTTCTCATATATTCAAACCTAGGAGTTGGGGCAGGATCGACAGGAAGATGACGACTCTTGGGAGCAGGGATACTTGAAGAATCAAGGTGTTCATATTGGACAGGCGCACCAACATGGGTATCCTCCAGGGAGTGAAGATCACTCTCGTTGCCTATACTCATAATTCCATATGATTCACCTGGGAGTTGCTGATTAAGAGGGAATATTCATCCTCAGAATCATTGACAGCATTTTTGCACTTGACCATTCGAGCAACAGTGCCATGTTTAACAGCCTTGTGTGCTCTGAGGCCTTTTATGGTGACCGCAAGGTACTCACACTTATCCCACTGGTAGGTAGTAGTGAAGTGCTCCTCAGGTCGTAGACAAATGCCAGAAAATTCATTAGACGTGTTATCATCACTTAAAGCATTAGATGCAACTATAGCATAGTGTGGCACTCGTGTTCTTATTAGGAAGAGCGGCTAGGTGGGACTCCAATTCCCTAGTGGTAGTGGGGCTTAGGCCGTTGAGATGAGAGCTCGTCTTCCTTATTATAGTACAGATCACAAATTCCACACTTAAACCTGGAATTGGGGGTGAGAACCGGGGAGGTGATCGACAAATAGAGAGGTAACTTCCTCCTGGTGCTCATTCTCAACTTGGTTCATAGATGGTGGTACATTTAACAGTAAATCCAGGTCATTATCATGACAATTCGTGTTATCAATGCCATCATCGACATTGTGGTTGAGATATGTTGCATCAGGAAAATCATTTGCTTCAGGAGGGGCAGGTGACAAATCGTGAACATTAGAGGTAGGTGGCGATATAGGTGTTGAGGAAATTGATTTGTGTTTCACCAAATATTTCATAAGTTTGTTATGGCTAGTGTAAGTCTTCGGGCACATCGGGCATTTCTTGGGTGATTCATTCATTGCAGATCTAGTGCGGTGGCATATTAGAGACTCAAAATCACTCTAATCTCTGGATTCTAATGAAATGGGGATGTCGTGCGCATTAATATTGTCCATGGCACAATTTGCAACTGAGAGTTCATCAGCCATATTAAGTCCCCTCAGGGGGTTTACCTTCTTTAGGTAAACACGGGTGTCACAATCCCGAGGTACCCTAGTGATCTTTCCTTTTCTTTAATTTCCTCTCTCCTCAAACTCTTCTGCTTTTCCTTCCTCTTCCCCCTCAGTGTGGTTGCCTCACAAGAGGTTGAGGGCTCCCCTTGAGTAGCTTTCGCCGCTCTGTTGCTATTAGCTACTCTTGGGGACTAAATCACCCACGTGTTTGCCGTGCGTGGAGACCCGTGTCCCTGGAAAGGAAGGTCCTGGTAATTGAGGCCCCAGAGACCAACACATTATTTTGGCCTCTGCTTCAGGTAAACGAGAGGCCGAGCTGGCAGCCGAATGGTTAGCGCTCTTGCCTTCGGTTCAATAGTTCGTGGGTTCGAATCCCACCTTGGGCATGGATGTTTGTAATACTACCATTAATAATACTACCATTGACTGAGAAATTAGTTGCTCTTGTCCCTACTGGAGTATTGCCTGAAATGTGGAGTGAAAACATTTTTCGCATTGATTTTCAGACAAATCTTATTTGCAAGAGTTGCAACCAAATCAATTTTTGCCTGAACATCATCAGCAGTGGTAGACAGTAAAGTCCAGTCATCAGCGAAGGCTTGGATACTATGACTTGGAGTGTAGCAACCTGCCGAGTGTTGGTCTTGATCGGGAATGCCATGGTCAGTAGCCGGGATTCTCAGGGATGAAAAGTCATTCATTGAGTCTGAATCCATCGGGTAATCGTGTGGCTTATTTTCTAATATGGAACTAATTGGTATACCGTCGATAGGCAGCTCATTTTTGTCAAAATTAACCTTGGTCGGTGGAACAATCCTTAGTTGATCTTCTTGCTTATTAATAGCCCGGAGAATTGGGTCAATAGCCAGGTTAAACAGGGGACCACTAATGGGGTCACCCTGTTTCATTCCAGCAGAAAGTAGAATTGGGCAGGAAGCTCCATCTTTGCTGATGATAGTGGAGTAAGCGTTCGTGTAGAAGTCTTTGATTATCTCTAAGAAGTCTTGCCCACCACCATATTTCTCAATGGCTGTAAAAATTGCTTCATGCGGGGTTATAAGAGATTCTATACGGTCCAATAGCAGTATTGGCGCATTTGTTTAATCGCCCTTTTACTTCTGTGGGAGAGAAGGTGCGAAGGTCAATTGCATCCGGGAAAGCTCTGGTTGGATCATAGAGGGAGACATCCGAATCTCTGTTGCGGAAGATGTCCTTGAAATAGTCTTCAATTTGGGAAACTGGGACATTGCAAGAACTCGTGGTTTCTCCCAGCAGTGACCTCATTGTTCTTCTTTTGTTTCGCTTATAGGCCTTTTGAACATCAGAAGGGTTGCTGAGGTCTAAAAGGAAACCGTTGTTCCCAGTGGGCCGGAAAGTGGGAAGTTTGACTGCAGTTGAAATTTCTTTCATGATCTCAGATAGCAGCTCATTCAATCTTTCCCATTGCGCATCTCTGTCAGAGATGTTCTCTATTTGTATGAGAGTGTCTTGGTAGGCCTCGAGGGGAAAGGAATCGGAAGGTTTAGGGTTGCGATCCAGTGTACTAATGACTTCATTTTGGTGTCCTTCTTCGGGCATCGCAAATGGCAAATCTTCGTTTACCAGGTCAGAGGTGTCACTTACAGGGCAGTTGGGAATTGGAGTATGGGTGGAACTGCTATCCAAATTTAGGGCACTTTGGATAGTGCTACCAATTAAATTGGGAGGCGTTGAATTCACTACAGTAGCTGCCTGCTTATTCTTGCTAGACTTAAGTTTCTTAAGTAATTTTTTATTCATGGTAATTGCCTTAGTGTTGGTAACCTTCGAAGTTAGGGAGTCATTTTGGTGAGAATTGCTAATAGTGTTACCTACAATACTTGTTCCATTTGAGGTTGCACTTGCAAGTAACGTTTGTCTAGGTGGCAGTGGTGAAGGGATGACCGGGATATGTGGTTTCTTTTTTGGAATATCCTTCTGACAAATGTCCTCAGAAGAATCAATATAGATACCCCACAACGGAGAATCTTATCGCCTATAAGAGAGCAAAAGCATTAGCTCGCAGAGCTCGTCGTCGAAGTCAGAAGGAATCTTGGTCCCGCTATGTATCATCAATAACTTCTTCCACATCCAGTAAACAGTTGTGGAGAAGAGTGAAAGCAGCCAATGGAATATATAGAGAATTTTCAATTCCTATTTTGAAATCCGGAGCTGCTATATACTCTTCTCCTAAGGACATCGCTAACGTCCTTGGTGAAACCTTTGCTAGCGTCTCAAGCAACGACTCTTATAGTCCTTCGTTCTTAAGGACAAAGAGACGTGCTGAGCGAACACCAATTCGTTTCAACCATGGACAAGCCTTGCCTTACAACTGTGAATTTCGGATGTTGGAATCGAAGAGAGTATTACAGCAGGCCCATGATACTAGCCCAGGACCAGATGGAATCAGCTATCTAATGCTTCGCCATTTAAGTCCAGATTCCCTGTTGAACTTGCTGTTTTTATTTAATAGGATCTGGACTGAAAACCAATTTCCATCACTTTGGAGCGAAGCTATAGTGATTCCGATCCTTAAGGTTGGTAAGGATCCTTCTGTTCCTTCAAGTTATCGACCAATAGCTCTGACGAGTTGCTTATGTAAGACTCTCGAACGTATGGTCAATGCCCGCCTCATCTATGTCTTTGAAATAAATAAATATATCCATATCAATCAGAGTGGCTTCCGTAAAGGAAGGTCCACTCTTGATAATATTACTTACCTGGAAACCCAGGGAGTCAGTCCCAAACGAGAACACAGTTTAAGTCAGATAAAGATATATATATCTTCCCGAACAATGGCCTAGAGTCTATTCGGGAAGAAACAGCTATAATCTATAATCTTTTGCTTAATAGCATATCCCCGCTTTATCGTGACTTGTTCTCGTTAGCCCAACCTGACCACCACCTCCACGCGGTGACTCCTGGAAACGCCTTCGGGCGGCTAACGGTGGCAGGGGGACTTTAATCATATATCAGGTAAAACTAACTAAATTGGTGAATTTACATTATGGAGGATAATCCAGATCCTGTGGAAAGAGATGAGGGCAATAACCATGACAAATGCCCTGGTGAAGTAGAGACAGAATTCAATAAACTGTTAGATATTGAAAGGGAATTACAGACGATTATTTCAAGTAGTAAAATTAGCTCAACATCCGCTAATAAGTTAAGACAGGGAATAATGGATATGTTAAAGATATCTATGACTTTAATAGAGAAGAACGCAACCTTAGTTGGAGAAAATAAAGTACTTAAAGAATCTAGTATACAGAATAGGACTTACGCGCAAGTAGCCTCTAAAGATATTAAGCAGAGTAAAAGAGAGTCTAGCAGATCTCGTAACAGAAGAGAAAGATCTAGGCAACGAGTTCAGAATGTAGTAGCAATTTATCCCAATAAGGAGATAGGTTCAGAGGAGACAAAAAACATAATAAAAGAACATATAAATCCGGCTAAATTAGGGCTAAATATAACCAAAGTTAAAACTATTAGAAAGGGAGGCTTACTGATAGAGACTAAAAGTATAGAAGATCTAGATAAACTAATGGATGGGATTAATAATGATGTTAATGTGAGGGAAAAATTGAATGCTAGGAAACCGGAACGTAAGAAACCAAGAATTATAATTTATAATGTTGAGGAAGATATCAGTAAAGAAGAAATAGCTAATAAGTTAATCTTACAAAATGAATTAAGAAAGGAATCGTGTATAGTTCCGACATACAGCTATAAAGGCAAATATGGTAGGAATTGGATACTAACACTGGATGGACAAACGTTTAATGAAATCAAAGATAAACAGAAATTATTTCTAGGGTGGAATAGTGTTCAATTTCGCGAATACCTTAGGGTAATACAGTGCTCTAAATGTTTGCGATACGGTCATCAAGCCAAATTCTGTCAAGGAAAAGAGACGTGTAGTCGATGTGGAGGAAGTCACATAGATAGAAATTGTAGTAATTCTGTTAATTGTAGTAATTGTACTGAACATAATTTAAGATTTAAAACTAAATATGAGACAAAGCATGATGCAAGAAACAGGAGTTGTAAAGTTTACGAAAAGGAGTTAAATAATTTAATTACCAAGACAGATTATGGATATTAGACAAAATACCAAAACTATTAGGTGTTCACATATTAATTTAAACCACTGTCGTGCAGCTAATTTAATACATGTTAAAGACTTAAAGGAACTAAACATAGACTTTGCCTCGGTGAATGACCCATATAATTATGAAGGAAGAATTTCAGGCATACCATTGGATTACATAGTTGTAGCCACAGAAGATCCGAAAGCGGCTTTAATAATTAAAAAGTGCTATCAAGTTAATCCCATATACATAGATAAGCACATTGTAATTGTTAGATTCAATAATGTTAATAATGACTTTATCTTTTGTTCGGTGTATTGTCCACCTTCTAGCCCACTACAAAGTACGTTGGAACAATTAGAAATTTATTTGGTGAAATATCCTACATCAAGTTGGCTTATATTTGGCGACTTTAATGCGAAGTCGAAAGCCTGGGGACCAGATAAAACAGATTTTCGAGGAGATACATTAATGGAATTTGTATCGAAATTTAATCTAGTGGTTGAAAATGACGTCCATAGTCTCCCAACGTTTTCTAGCACGATAGGGACTAGTTGGATTGATCTTTTAATAACTAGTAATATGATAGACGCACAGATTAATAATTGGAAAATAGTTGATAGTTACACCGCAAGTGACCACCATCTAATGACTTGTGAGGTTGGAGTAGAAAAGATTAAGAAAGAAATGCAGATCAGATGGAATACTCAAACTATTAATTGGGCGGAATTTAAAGAAGAACTTAGGACTATCCCGGAAGTATTTGAGATTAGGGAGGAAGATAATATCGAACAATTAGTTAAGAACATTGAAAACAAAATTGTAAATTTATGCAATAAATATAGGAAAAAGAAAAAACCTAATAAAAAACCGAATAATTATTGGTGGACTGATAGACTAACAATGGAACGAAGTAAAGTGCGAGCACTTAGACGTAGTTATCAAAAGGAGACTAACCATGATAAAAGAAATGAAAAGAAAGAGAATTTTAAGAAAGCTTCGGCTCAATATAGAAGGGAAATACTCGAGACGAAAAAAGAGCTTTTAAAGATTTCCTTGATAATGTTACTAATTCAACTGCTTTTGGAGGCCAGTACAAAGTTGTTAGAGACAAGATGCATATCCCAACGGTTAAAAGTAACATTCAGATGGACAACGGAGAATATACAGATAATGTTTTAGATTCTATAAATGTAATTTTAAAGACTCATTTTCCTTTAAAAGACAGAGTAGAATACAATGAAAGTATCAAAAGTCAAGACAATCAACCACTATTTACTACCTACGAAATAGAAGAAGTTATAAATGAAATGAATAAGAATAAAGCTCCTGGCTTTAATGCCATATGTTTAGATATTTATGAAGAATTGTTTAGAATTGATAAATCATGGTTCACCAAACTTATAAATAAATGTCTTAATGACGGAATCTTTCCAGAAATTTGGAAAGTCGCAAAAGTGACTTTAATTCCCAAGGAGGGTAAAGATCTTACAAAAGCTGAATCCTATAGGCCAATTTGTTTATTACCTGTATGGGGGAAGATTTTGGACAAGTTAGTAATGCGCAGATTATTATACTTTTTTAATGTAAATAAAGTTTTAAATGAAAGACAATATGGATTTATTAAAGGGAAGAGCACCAACGATGCCATGATGGAACTTACAAATAGAATAAAAGAAAACAAGAAAAATAAAAAGTATACATGTTTAATATCAATGGACATTAAAAGTGCTTTTAACTGTGTTCGTTGGAATGACATTTTAACGATTTTAAATAAATATAAAGTCCCATATAATATTATGAGAATAGTCTATTCGTTTTTGCACAATAGATATTATATAGACGCTAATAATAAATGGAATAGTTATAATATTGGAGTACCTCAAGGCTCATGCCTCGGCCCCTTTTTATGGTTAGTAATTGCTAACGAATTGCTAAATGAAGACTTTGGCTCTGAAAACCAATGTCAAGCATTTGCTGACGATATAGTCATATTGTTAACCTCCAAATCTTATTATCACTTCACGGAACAATCTAAACATCCTCTCTCTATGGTGGATAACTGGGCGCAGAAATATGGATTAACTCTGAATATTCAAAAATGTCAATATACGATTTTCGTAATAAGTAAAGAAATTACCAGGAAACCCACTATTAAAATTGGAAATGAAAGAATAAATTACACAAATAACCTAAAATATTTAGGTATTATTTTTGATACGAAGTTAAATTGGATGGACCATCTCAATAACACCAAAAATAAGATTGATAAAATTCAAAACAAATTGGCAAGAATTTCTAGAGTCACCTGGGGCCTTAAGTCATCTATATTAAAATTATTATATTTATCAGTCATTGAGAGCATAGTATTATATGGTAGCCCAATTTGGTACACAGATACAGTTAAAATTAATAATAAGTTAATGCAGATCCAGAGAATAGCCCTTTTAAAAATAACGAAATCGTATAGGACAACTTCCACAGACGCTTTACAAGTTTTGGCTGGATGCGTACCCCTACACTTAAAAGCCCAAACAATGCAGAAAAAATTCCTATTGTGGAATTTGAAAAAGCAAGTTGAAATAGGAGGAATAGATTGGGACCATAACACCGCATGGACAAGAGAACAATTTATTATAAAACCATGGAAAATGATAAAAATAGAATGGGATATGGAATATAACCATGAAGGGTGGTACGCATATACAGATGGCTCAAAAATTAATAACCAAGTTGGTTGTGCCTCTATTATATTTTACAAAGGAGAAATAAAAGAAAAGATTCAAATGCGTTTGAATAATGAAGCGACAGTATTTGAAGCAGAGGCCAATGCCATCTTAGTTACGTTACAATTCATCATTTTAAATTACATAGAGAATTGCCATATACATACTGACAGCCGTTCGGTTCTTGGAGCGATTCAAAATCCTAATATAATAAGCGAAACAATCAGGAATATTAAGAATCTAATTAATGAATATCCCAATATTTCAACTTTTCATTGGGTAAAGGCCCATATTGGAATATTCGAAAATGAATTAGCAGATGTAGCGGCCAAAAAGGCCTGCGAAATGGAAAACATAAATATAAAAGTAAAATGCAGCAAGCAACAATTGAATTATCTATTATTACAAGACGAAATAAACAAATGGCAAGAATTATGGGATAATTCACTCAAAACAAGACGACTATATAATTTTATTGATAAGGTCTCAACTAAAAGACTAATGGCGGACTTCTTTATTAACCAGGTCCTAACAAACCATGGAAATTTTGGAACATACAGGAAGAGATTTTTAGGGAGAACAGACATATGTAAACATGATAATCAAATTCAAGACGTTGAACACTTAATTTTTAATTGTAAAAAATATTCTGAAATTAGGAAGGAAAAGTATCCTACAAATTATGCAAATTATTCCCTTAAAGAACTTTTAGAAAACAAATATTTTAGAGATGGAATAAGAGAAATTTTGTTAGCAGAATTGCAAACCCAATTAAATGAATAATTGTAAATAAATATTGTAAATTAATAATAATTTAGACATATGATTTATGTTAGTAATTAAGTTAAAAGTTATAACGAAGAACGATTATGTTAATTCTAATATTCAATTGTAAATACTTAATTATATTGTAATTATAATTTGTTGTATGCCAAGATGGCATATTTTTGTAAAGGCCAAGATGGCCTAATTTTGTTAATAAAGGCCAAGTAGGCCCTTAATCTTTCAGTTAGAGGACATCTCATAAATAGGAAATAAGGGGATTTTAAGTTGTGTGAAAAGTAAACTCACACCTATAATTAAATTGTTATTACAGCTACGCTGACGAGAGATCAGTTTCATTCCGAATGCCTTAGGGCGGGACGGAATAAACTATATGATTACCTGGAAACCCAAATCCGCAACGCTTTTGTGCGGAGGAAGCATTTGGTTTCCATTTTCTTTGACATAGAGAAGGCTTATGACCGTACGTGGCGTTATGGAATTCTCCGTAGGATGTATGATTTTGGCTTTAGGGATAATTTGCCAATATTTATAGAAAATTTTTTATGCTCCCGTGGTTTTAAAGTTCGTATTGGTTCTGTTATGTCCAATACTTTTATTCAAGCCGAGGGTGTACCCCAAGGCTCTATTTTAAGTGTCACACTTTTTAACCTTTACATCAGTTGCATTCTTCATCAAATTTCACCTCCTGTTTATGGCACGCTTTATGTTGATGACCTGCAAATATCATGTGAGGGTTCTAACATGCGTTTAATTGAGAGACAACTACAAACATCAGTTAATAAACTTGCTGCATGCATGGTGTGCTGAGAATGGCAACGCTGTCTCCTGGCAAGAGTAATTGTGTCCATTTCTGCAGGAAGACTAGCCTACATAATGATCCTACTATCTATATTAATAATACACCTATCCCTGTTGTCAACGAGATAAAGTTTCTGGGAATAATTTTTGACCGAAAGTTGAATTTTCTTCCGCATGTTCTTCATTTGCGGAAGAAGTGCGAGCGATCGCTTAATATCCTCAAGGTGCTTTCTAATACATCTTGGGGTGCTGATCGCACGGCACTACTTCGTGTCTACCAGTCATTAATTTTATCTCGTATTGACTATGGGTGTTCTGTGTATGGATCTGCTAGGTCTTCTGTTTTACGCAGATTGGATACAATACATCACTCTGCTTTGAGAATATGTTCAGGCGCATTCCGCACATCACCCGTCCAGAGTCTATATGCAATATGTCATCAACTGCCTTTAGACCTGAGACGAATGCAGCTGTCTCTCAGTTATTATGCAAAAATCATGTCTGACCCTCATCATCCATTACGTTCCATGCCTGCTACACCTGCACTAATGAGGCTGTATGACGCTCGTGCATACAGCATTCCACCTTTTCTCACACGAACAAAATCTAATCTAATACTTTCTGACCTATATGATGTCCGTTTTGACAAAACGGAGTATTTTTCTCATCCACCTTGGTATGATCCACAGATTAAAATCATAAATCCTTTTGCTCGTTTTAGAAAATCAGATACAGCAACTACTGTTTTCCAGCAGCTGTATGCCTCACATCGCTGTCAGTACTTCACGTACACACCAGTTTTCACAGATGGATCAAAATCCGCAGGACATGTTGGTTGTGCTGTAGTCATTGAGAACAAATCTCTGAGCTACAGCCTCCATCCATCCTGTTCCATCTTCTCTGCTGAAGCAACTGCTTTATATCAAGCTCTTCAGCAGATGAATACAAGTGATACCTTTAAATACTGTGTTTACACTGACAGTTTGAGTGTGTTGGAAGCTTTGCGGAACAGTAGTTTTGATTGTCATCCTGCTGTGTCTAGAATTTTCCGAGCATTAGATTCCCTTCCTGGCAAGGGATATGAAATAATTTTCTGCTGGATCCCAAGTCATGTAGGTCTCGATGGCAATGAGAGGGCTGATGCAGCTGCTAAATCTGCATCTGGCCCATCTCTTCCATCCATTGCTTTGTTTGATGTGAGAAGGTGTGTAAAAAATTTTACTCAAGATCTTTGGCAGGAGTCTTGGAACATACAGGTCAATAATAAATTGCGTGCCATATTTCCATTCATCACCTCATTAAAAGTTTTACCGATACGAAGTGCTGATGTAAGATTAACCCGCCTTCGTATCGGACACACACGTTTCACACATAGACATTTGTTTCTAAACGAATTAAATCCATGGTGTGAAACGTGTGATGAACCATTCACTATTTATCATATTTTAATTTCATGCTCATATTTTAACCAATATCGTTTACACTTTTTTAATTGTGATATTTTAACCTTATTTGATTTGCTTGGGAAACCACCCCACAGGAACCTATTTGCCTTTTTGAGGGCAATAGGTTTTATACATTATATTTAATTTACATTTTTTGAATTTTAAAAGTATATATATTTTGATTTTGCTTTTATGTGATTTGATTTTAATATATATATACAATGTTTTTTGAATTTTAAAATTTTAATGTTGCTTGTGTTTTTAAAATAAATTAATAAATAAAATAAATAATAAGAATAAATAAAAAAATAAATAAAATAAAACATCTACTTCTAAACTTTATTCTTGGCGCAGCATGTCCGTTTTTTGACCTTGCGCCCCCCTCAGGGGGTTTACCTTCTTTAGGTAAACACGGGTGTCACAATCCCGAGGTACCCCAGTGATCTGTCCTCTTCTTTCTTTTCTTCTCTCCTCAAACTCTTCTGCTTTTTCTTCCTCTTCTCCCTCAGTGTGGTTGCCTCGCAAGAGGTTGAGGGCTCCCCTTGAGTAGCTATTCGCCGCTCTGTTGCTATTAGCTACTCTTGGGGACTAAATCACCCACGTGTTTGCCGTGCGTGGAGACCCGTGTCCCTGGAAAGGAGGATCCTGGTAATTGAGGCCTCCAGAGACCAACACATTGCTTTGGCCTCTGCTTCAGGTAAACGGGAGGTGTGTTGTGGTCCTCAGCACATCAATCGGCTTTATGGATCAAGCGATCGGTACATCTACTGGGTGACTCGTTAAGGGTGGAGGCCACCTCAGGGATGTACTGTGAGCGTATAGGACCTGGCTAGCACTGGTGCAGCTGGTCTGCATCCCCTTGTTGGACTCGGTGGTGGGTGGTGCCGTCAGGTCCCGAATATTCCATCTCTAATATGGAAACATTTCTTTTCTCTTCTCTCCCACGGGAGCACACATTGACATTACTAAAAGCTAAATTTTATATTGTGAAATTAAAGGAGGGTACATTTGATACTGTATCCCCTTTCTTAATTCAAAAAGCTATTTCTGGAAATATCGGAGAAGTAAAGAGCATCCGGAAACTTCGTTCTGGAGATCTAATGGTAGAAGTTGCTTCGGAAGCACAAGCGACTCTGATTAGCAACATGAAAACGTTAGCTAACCTTGAGGTGTCCGTCCAACCTCATATTAATCTTAACTTTTCACGTGGTGTGGTATCCGCCAAGGATTTGTTAAATTCGCCTGCGGACGAGATCTTAGATAATCTAAAAGATCAAAAGGTCTGTGCAGTAAAACGCATCACTGTCAGACGGGATGGGCAGACTATTAATACTAAACATCTCGTACTGACATTTGCGACGCCAGACCTACCGCAGCATATTAAAGCTGCGTATATGCATCTATCCGTTAGGCCGTTTATACCAAATCCTTTGCGTTGTTTCCAGTGCCAGAGATTTGGTCACTCCAAAGCGACTTGCAGAGGCAAACTGACTTGCGCTCGCTGCGCAGCAGTTGGCCACGACAGTTCGTCTTGCACTGCAAAGGAGAGGTGTGTCAACTGTAAGGGTGACCACCCCTCCTACGCTAGAAGTTGTCCTATCTGGATACTGGAAAAAGAGATCACCACCACCAAAGTTAAGAGTAATTGTTCCTATCCTGAGGCGAGACGGGCTGTTACAGCTCGCACACCTCAAGTAGGAGTCAGCTATGCTACTGTTGCTGCCAAGATCACCAGAACGACTAGCACACAAACGGATGCTCTCTCACTTCCGATAGTTAAATTACCCCCTACTACCGCACAAAGGCCAAAATCGACCTCCACATCGACTACCCGCAAAAAAGCTCCTATTTCCAGATCAAAAGGTATAAAGGCCTTAAAACTAAGATCTGCAAAGGAGGGCAATTCTAGGCCCTCCCTATCCACCCGTAAAGCCTTATCCCTGGAAGCTGATGCTGTGTCTCTGCATCCCTCTGACGAAGATCTGTCACTTGAGGAGATGTCAGATGACATGCCTTCCAGCTCCGGGAAAGGAGCTTTTAAAATTCAACAATAACTTCCTTTGTTTCTTGGAACTGCCATGGTTTGCGTTCTCATCATGATGACATCAAGTCTATAATTTCAGCCTACAACCCCGCATGTGTTGCACTTCAGGAAACATTCCTGAAGTCAAGCAATAACTTCTCCATGCGTGGGTTTAAAAGCTTTAGAAAAGACTGTGGTGACGATGGTGCAGTGTCTGGAGGTGTTTGCATATTAACATCCAACAACTATCCCAGCACTGCCCAACATTTAAATACTACACTACAGGCTGTAGCTGTGCAAATTCACACATCATGCTTGTTGACAGTCTGTAGTTTGTATTTGCCACCACATGATGTCATCCGCCAAGAGGAACTCGATGCATTAATAGATCAGCTGCCAACGCCTTTTCTGCTGTTAGGTGACTTTAACGGCCATAATTCTTTGTGGGGAAGTGATGATACCAACTCTCGCGGTCGGCAGATAGAGCGGTTTATTTCAGATAACAGTCTCTGTCTGCTTAATACCGACGAAAAGACCTACTTTCACATACCCACAAGAACATTTCATTCTCTCGATCTGGCCATTAGTTCTCCCTCACTACTGCCATTGTTAAATTTAAATGTAGGAAATGATCTGCATAATAGCGATCATTTTCCTCTCGTCATCTCCCAGACTGGAGGTAGTAGTGTAAGACAACGCTTACCTACTTACGTGTACAGTCGGGCAGATTGGACGTTATTTACACAATTGGCAGTTGTTGATGATAAAATGGTCTCGATCGAAGATATTGATATTGCCGTTAGTAAAGTCACTGACACAATTAAGAAAGCAGCTGATGCATCAATACCTAAGAGTTCCTCTATATCACACAGGCGTTGCAAACCTTGGTGGAACAAACAATGCCAAGAAACATATAAAAAACAGAGGAAGTTTTGGGGGATATTTAGGAGGTACCCCACAACGGAGAATCTTATCGCCTTTAAGAGAGCAAAAGCATTAGCTCGCAGAGCCCGTCGTCAAAGTCAGAAGGAATCCTGGTCCTGCTATGTATCTTCTATAACATCTTCAACTTCCAGTAAGCAGTTGTGGAGAAGGGTGAAAGCAGCCAATGGAATTTATAGAGAATTTTCTATTCCTATTTTAAAATCCGGAGCTGCTATATACTCTTCTCCTACGGATATAGCTAACGTCCTTGGTGAAGCATTTGCTAACGTCTCAAGCTCGAACTCTTACAGTCCTTCGTTTTTGAGGACTAAGAGTCGAGCTGAGCGAGTACCAATTCGCTTCAACCATCGACAAACTTTACCGTACAACTGTGAATTCGGAATGTTTGAACTGAAGAAAGCATTACAGCAGGCCAATAACACCAGTCCAGGACCTGATGGAATCAGTTATGTCATGCTTCAACATTTGAGTCCAGACTCCCTGTTGAACTTACTTTACCTGTTCAATAGGATCTGGACGGAAAATGAATTTCCATCTATATGGCAAGAAGCAATAGTGATTCCTGTCCTCAAGGCTGGTCAGGATCCTTCAGATCCTTCAAATTATCGACCAATTGCTCTGACGAGTTGCTTATGTAAGACTCTCGAACGTATGGTCAACGCCCGTCTCGTATATGTCTTAGAAAAAAATAAATGTATACATATTAATCAGAGTGGCTTCCGTAAAGGGAGATCCACTCTTGATAATATTACATATTTGGAGACCCAAATCCGCAATGCTTTTGTGCGGAGGAACCATCTGGTCTCCATTTTCTTTGACATCGAGAAGGCATACGACCGTACATGGCGATATGGAATTCTCCGTACATTATATGATTTTGGCTTTCGGGGTAATCTGCCGATATTCCTACAAAATTTTTTATGCTCCCGTGGTTTTAAAGTACGTATTGGAAGCTATACATCCAATACTTTTACACAATCTGAAGGTGTTCCTCAGGGCTCAATTTTAAGCGTCACACTTTTTAGTCTCTTCATCAGTAACATACTTCATCAACTTCCATCATCAGTACATGGCACTTTGTTTGTCGACGACCTGCAAATATCATGTGAGGGGTCTAACATAAGATTAATTGAGAGACAACTGCAAACAGCAGTTAACAAACTTGCTGCATGGTGTGCTGAGAATGGCCATACCTTATCACCAAGCAAGAGTAAATGTGTCCACTTCTGCAGAAAGACTAGCCTGCATAATGATCCAATAATTTACATCAACAACACTCCAATACAAGTAGTCAATGAAATAAAATTCTTGGGCATTATCTTTGACCGAAAATTAACTTTTCTTCCGCATGTTCTATATTTGCGGAAGAAGTGTGAGCGATCGCTTAATATCCTCAAGGTGTTGTCAAATACATCTTGGGGTGCAGATCGCTCATCACTTCTTCGAGTATATCAGTCATTGATCTTGTCCCGCATTGACTACGGAAGTGTTGTTTATGGATCAGCTAGATCTTCCGTGTTACGAAGGTTGGACACAGTTCATCACTCTGCTTTGAGGATATGCTCTGGGGCATTCCGCACATCACCCGTCCAGAGTCTATACGTGATATGTCATCAATTACCGTTAGACCTGAGACGAATGCAGCAGTCTCTCAATTATTATGCTAAGGTCATGTCGACCCCTAATCATCCGATACGTTCCATGGTTCCAAATACTTCTCTCATGAGACTATATGATGCTCGTCCAATGAGCATCCCTCCGTTTCTCACACGAGCCAAATCACATCTGTGGCTCACAGACCTATGTGATATTCGGATTGAGTCTGTCGATCAATATGCTCATCCGCCTTGGTATAATCCAACATATACTTTTATCAATGCCTTTGCTTACTATAGAAAATCTGACACAACACCTATTGTTTTTCAGCAGCTATATTCTTCTCATCGCTGTCAGTATCAATCATACAAACCTGTATTCACAGACGGTTCTAAAACAGCAGGACATGTGGGCTGTGGAGTTTTTATCAATAATACAGCTTTTAGTCACAGCCTACATTCATCCTGCTCCGTCTTTACTGCTGAAGCAAATGCCATCTGCTACGCGCTTCAGCATGTGAATACAGATGATTGTCATGACTTTTGTATTTACACTGACAGCATGAGTATGATTGAAGCCTTGAAAAACAATAGCGTTAACTGTCATCCTGTTGTGTCGAGAATTTTCAAAGCATTGGATTCTCTTGCTGGCAAGGGAAAAGAAATTGTATTTTGTTGGATACCAAGTCACGTAGGTCTTGATGGAAACGAGAGAGCGGATGCAGCTGCAAAGGCTGCTGAAGATCCAGTTTTACCATCGGTTCCGCTCTCAGATGTGAGAAAGAGTATAAAAAGCTTTATTTGTTCCCTTTGGGAAGAATCATGGAACTTGCAGGTCGGAAACAAACTACATACCATCTTCTCATCCCTCACCTCATTATCAGTTTTACCGTTACGAAGTGCAGATGTTAGATTAACTCGCCTTCGTATCGGACACACACGTTTCACACACAGACATTTGTTCCTAAATGAACTAAATCCATGGTGTGAAGCGTGTGATGAACCATTTACTATATATCATATTTTAATTTCATGTCATGTTTTTAACCAACAACGTTTACACTATTTTAATACTGATTTTATAACATTATTTGATTTAATAGGGGATCCACCCCATAGAAACCTATTCGCTTTTTTAAGAGCAATAGGTTTCATACATTTTATTTGATTTAACTATTAAATTTTAAAATTGTACATACATTTCATTTTATAAAATTTATTTTAAAATATTATATACACAAATTTTTGTATTTTAAAAATTTTAAATGTTGATTGGGTTTTAAAAAAATAAATAAATAATAAAATAATTAAATAAATATTTAAAGCAACAAAAACGTCTTGGCGCAGCATGTCCAATTTTGGACCTTGCGCCATAAAACCCAACCAACCAACCAACCAACTTGACCTTGCGCCATTAAACCCAACCAACCAACCAGAAGAATCAATAATTGGTGTAGATACCAGATTGTGCGGAGTATTTGAGTGGTCCACTTGAGGTGGATTCGCCTTATGCAAGTGAGCGAGATTGACTAATTTTGAGTAGGGAGCGTTGCTTCCGAGGAGCCATAGTCTGACCTCGAGCACGCTTAATCGCGTTATCCCTAATAAGCTTATGCCTCTGGCGGTAAACTGCGATAACCCTTTTAGCTGCTTCCTTGTTTTTGTGATAGAAGGAGTGGTTCTTGATCCCATTATACATGGCACAAGAGAAGTCGCAGAAATGGCATTTGAATTTGTAATGTGGCCCGTACAGATTAGCAGAGGGGAGGCTTTGAGGCATTCATGATGAGATGGTCTGGTACCAACATTTCCGTTGCAAAACGCACACCAGTGCATTGAATCATTGATCAGGCATTTATGGTCTCTTTTAAGATGTCGAATTAGGGATTGTTTCGTTGATGTCCATTCCCTGGTGACAAATCGAGCAACGCAGTCATCCTCCGTGCAGTCCAGATGATCAATAATTGGGAGAGTTAAATGCACTCTCTTCTTAACTGGGTCATATCTTGCCGCAGTCCGAGGTGAAGAGGTGATGGTTGGTTCGAAGTACTGAACGGGGGCATTCATAATTCCAGATGATTCACCTGGGAGTTGTTGATTAAGAGGGGGGTATTCATCCTCAGAATCATTGACAGCATTTTTGCACTTGACCATTCGAGCAACAGTGCCATGTTTAACAGCCTTGTGTGCTCTGAGGCCTTTCATGGTGACCGCAAGGTACTCACACTTATCACACTGGTAGGTAGTAGTGAAGTGCTCCTCAGGTCGTAGACACCCCTCAGGGGGTTTACCTTCTTTAGGTAAACACGGGTGTCACAATCCCGAGGTACCCTAGTGATCTGTCCTCTTCTTTCTCTTCTTCTCTACTCTATTCTTCTGCTTTTTCTTCCTCTTCTCCCTCAGTGTGGTTGCCTCGCAAGAGGTTGAGGGCTCCCCTTGAGTAGCTTTCGCCACTCTGTTGCTATTAGCTACTCTTGAGGACTAAATCACCCACGTGTTTGCCGTGCGTGGAGACCCGTGTCCCTGGAAAGGAGGATCCTGGTAATTGAGGCCTCCAGAGATCAACACATTGCTTTGGCCTCTGCTTCAGGTAAACGGGAGGTGTGTTGTGGTCCTCAGCACATCAATCGGCTTTATGGATCAAGCGATCGGTACATCTACTGGGTGACTCGTTAAGGGTGGAGGCCACTTCAGGGATGTACTGTGAGCGTATAGGACCTGGCTAGCACTGGTGCAGCTGGTCTGCATCCCCTTGTTGGACTCGGTGGTGGGTGGTGCCGTCAGGTCCCGAATATTCCATCTTAAATATGGAAACATTACTATTCTCATCTCTCCCACGGGAGCATACTTTTAAGTTAATAAAGGCAAGATTTTACATTGTGAAAAGGAAGGAGGGTACCTTTGATAATGTATCCCCTTTCCTAATTCAAAAAGGTATTAGTGGCAATATCGGAGAAGTAAAGAGCATTCGGAAACTTCGTTCTGGTGATTTGATGGTAGAAGTTACTTCAGAAACGCAAGCAAATCTCATAAGCGGCATGAACATGCTAGCTAACCTTGAGGTGTCCGTCGAACCTCATATGAACCTTAACTTCTCACGTGGTGTGGTATCCGCCAAGGATTTGCTAAATACGCCAACGGACGAGATCTTAGAAAATCTCATAGATCAAAAGGTCTGTGCTGTAAAACGCATCACTATCAGACGAGATGGGCAGTTTATTAATACTAAACATCTCGTACTGACATTTGCGACGCCAGACCTGCCGCAGCATATTAAAGCTGCGTATATGCATCTATCCGTTAGGCCGTTCATTCCAAATCCTTTGCGTTGTTTCCAGTGCCAGAGATTTGGACACTCCAAAGCGGCTTGTCGGGGCAAACTGACTTGCGCTCGCTGCGCAGCAGTTGGCCACGACAGCTCGTCTTGTACTGCAAAGGAGAGGTGTGTCAACTGTAAAGGTGACCACCCCTCCTACGCTAGAAGTTGTCCTATCTGGATACTGGAAAAAGAGATCACAACCACTAAAGTTAAAAATAATTGTTCATACCCAGAGGTAAGACGTGCTGTCACAGCACGTACACCTCAAGCAGGAGTTAGCTATGCATCTGTCGCCGCCAAGGTCACCAGAACAGCTAGTACACAAACCGATGCTCTTTCACTTCCACTAGTCAAATTACCCCTTACATCTGATAAAAGCCCAAAATCAACCTCTACAACTATTCAACGTAGAAAAGCTCCGATGGCTAAGTCTAAAGCCATGAAGGCCTTAAAATTAAAATCTGCAAAAGAGGGCAAAATTAGGCCCTCTATATCCACCCGTAAAGCCTTAAACCTGGAGGCTGATGCTGTTTCCTTACATCCCTCGGACGAAGATTTATCGCTCGAGGAGATGTCGGATGACATGCCTTCCAGCTCCGGGAAAGGAGCTTTTCAAATTGAACAATAACTTCCTTTGTTTCTTGGAACTGCCATGGTTTGCGTTCTCATCATGATGACATCAAGTCCATAATTTCAGCCTACAACCCCGCATGTGTTGCACTTCAGGAAACATTCCTGAAGTCCAGCAATAACATTTCCATGCGTGGGTTTAGAAGCTTTAGAAAAGACTGTGGTGACGATGGTGCAGTGTCTGGACGTGTTTGTATATTAACATCTAATACTTTTCCCAGCACTGCCCATCCATTGAATACTACTCTACAGGCTGTTGCTGTGAGAATTCACACATCATGTTTGTTGACAGTCTGTAGTTTGTATTTGCCACCACACGATGTCATCCGCCAAGAGGAACTCGATGCATTAATAGATCAGCTGCCAACACCATTTCTGTTGTTAGGTGACTTTAACGGCCATAGTTCTTTGTGGGGAAATGTTGATACTAATTCTCGCGGTCGGCAGAGAGAGCGGTTTATTTCAGATAATAGTCTCTGTCTGCTTAATACCGACGAGAAGACATATTTCCATGTACCCACAAGAACGTTTCATTCTCTCGATCTGGCCATTTGTTCACCATCTCTTCTGCCATTGTTAAATTTAAATGTAGGAAATGATCTGCATAGCAGCGATCATTTTCCTCTCGTCATCTCCCAGACTGGAGGTAGTAGTGTAAGACAACGCTTACCTACTTACGTGTACAGTCGGGCAGATTGGACGTTATTTACACAATTGGCAGTTGTTGATAATGAAATGGTTATGATCGATGATATTGATAATGCCGTATCTAAAGTCACTGAAACAATTATAAATGCAGCTGATGCATCAATACCAAAGTGTTCCTCTATACCACACAGGCGTTGCAAACCTTGGTGGAATGATGAATGTCAGAACACCTATAAGAAACAGAGGAAGTTATGGGGGCTCTTCAGAAGATACCCCACAACGGAGAATCTTATCGCCTATAAGAGAGCAAAAGCATTAGCTCGCAGAGCTCGTCGTCGAAGTCAGAAGGAATCTTGGTCCCGCTATGTATCATCAATAACTTCTTCCACATCCAGTAAACAGTTGTGGAGAAGAGTGAAAGCAGCCAATGGAATATATAGAGAATTTTCAATTCCTATTTTGAAATCCGGAGCTGCTATATACTCTTCTCCTAAGGACATCGCTAACGTCCTTGGTGAAACCTTTGCTAGCGTCTCAAGCAACGCCTCTTATAGTCCTTCGTTCTTAAGGACAAAGAGTCGTGCTGAGCGAACACCAATTCGTTTCAACCATGGACAAGCCTTGCCTTACAACTGTGAATTTCGGATGTTGGAATTGAAGAGAGCATTACAGCAGGCCCATGATACTAGCCCAGGACCAGATGGAATCAGCTATCAAATGCTTCGTCATTTAAGTCCAGATTCCTTGTTGAACATACTTTATCTATTTAATAGGATCTGGACTGAAAATAAATTTCCATCACTTTGGAGCGAAGCAATAGTGATTCCAATCCTTAAGGCTGGTAAGGATCCTTCTGTTCCTTCAAGTTATCGACCAATAGCTCTGACGAGTTGCTTGTGTAAGACTCTCGAACGTATGGTCAATGCCCGCCTCATCTATGTCTTAGAAATAAATAAATATATCCATATCAATCAGAGTGGCTTCCGTAAAGGAAGGTCCACTCTTGATAATATTACATACCTGGAAACGCAGATCCGCAATGCATTTGTGCGGAGGAATCATCTCGTTTCCATTTTCTTCGACATAGAGAAGGCTTATGACCGTACGTGGCGTTATGGAATTCTCCGTAGGATGTACGATTTTGGCTTTAGGGGTAATTTGCCGATATTTATACAAAACTTTTTACGCTCCCGTGGTTTTAAAGTTCGGATAGGAACATTTTATTCTGATCATTTTAATCAATCTGAGGGTGTACCTCAAGGTTGTATATTGAGTGTCACCCTTTTTATCCTTCATATTAGCAGCATACTCCATAAATTATCACCTTCTGTTTATGGTACATTGTATGTTGATGACTTGCAGATATCTTGTGAAGGGTCTAACATGAATTTAATTGAGAGACAATTACAAACATCTGTTAATAAAATTGCTGCATGGTGTGCTGAGAATGGCCATACACTATCTCCTAGCAAGAGCAAATGTGTCCATTTCTGCAGGAAGACTAGCCTCCACAATGATCCCGTTATTCGTATAAGCAACACACCTATACCAGTGGTCAGTGAGGTAAAATTCCTCGGAGTGATATTTGACCGTAAATTAACCTTTCTTCCGCATATATTATATCTGCGGAAGAAGTGCGAGCGATCGCTCAATATCCTCAAGGTGCTTTCAAATACATCTTGGGGTGCTGATCGCACGTCACTCCTCCGAGTTTACCAATCACTAATTTTATCTCGCATAGACTACGGTTGTGTTGTCTATGGATCCGCTAGGTCTTCTGTTTTACACAGATTGGACACTGTCCATCATTCTGCTCTGAGAATATGTACAGGCGCATTCCGCACATCACCCGTCCAGAGTCTATATGCAATTTGCCAACAACTGCCCTTAGACCTGAGACGAATGCAGCAGTCTCTCAATTATTATGCTAAGATCATGTCTGACCCTCATCATCCATCACGTGCCATGATTCCTACATCTGCCCTTAAAAGACTTTATAATGCTCGTCCAAGGAGCATTCCACCTTTTCTCATTAGAATAAAATCCCATCTCATATTGTCTGACCTGCATGACGTTCGAATAACTGCCACAAATCGAACTTCACATCCACCCTGGTATGAGCCACAATGTAGAATAATCAATCCCTTTGCAGAATTCAAAAAATCCGACACATCTCCTATTGTTTTCCATCAGCTCTATTCTTCTCATCGCTGTCAGTTTGATTCTTATCAACCTATATTTACAGATGGTTCAAAATCTGCAGGACATGTTGGCTGTGGAGTTTATATTGATAATATAGCTCTTAGTTACAGCCTTAATATGTCCTGCTCCATCTTCACTGCTGAAGCAACTGCTATACTAAGTGCGCTTCAGTATGTGGGTAGTAAAGAATCACATAAATTTTGTATTTACACTGACAGCATGAGTGTATTAGAAGCTGTGGAGAATATTAATGTCAACTTTCACCCTGTTGTGTCGGAGATTTTTTGCACATTAGACTCTCTGAAGTGCAAGGGATTTGATATTATTATTTGTTGGATCCCAGGACATGTAGGTCTTGATGGTAACGAGAGGGCTGATGCAGCTGCAAAGTCTGCATCTACTCCACTTCAGCCTTCCGTTCCACTTTGTGATGCGAGAAAAGGTGTGAAAAGTTTTGTACATAAACTTTGGCAGGAATCATGGAGAATGCAAGTCAGCAACAAATTGTATGCCATAACTTCATCTCTCATTTCATTTCCAGTTTTAGCTTTACGGAGTGCGGATGTTAAATTAACCCGCCTTCGTATTGGACACACACGTTTCACTCATAAGCATTTATTCCTAAATGAATTAAAACCTTGGTGTGAAACGTGTGATGAACCATATACTGTGTTTCATATTTTAATTTCATGTTCTGATTTTAACCAACATCGTTTTAAATTTTTTAAAACTGATCTTTTAACGATGCGGGATTTGCTGGGCGAACCACCGCATCAAAATATTTTTGCTTTTTTAAGAAGCATTGGTTTTATAGATTATATATAATTTTAAATTAAAGATTTTTAATTACATACATATATCATTTTACAAATTTAGTTTAGTCCTCTTTATCTTATATGTTTTAGATATAATTTAACCATTTATATGTTGGGTGTTTGTCTATTTTTTATGTTAATTATCTTATAAATATTACTAATATTTTTAAAGAAATTTTAAAAGTTGATTGGTTTCAAAAAAAAAAATTAAAAATTATTATATAAAAAAAAATATTCTGGCGCAGCTTGTCCTTATTTGGACCTTGCGCCATAAAACTCAACCAACCAACCAACCAACCATCAGGTCGTAGACAAATGTCAGAAATTTCATTGGATGTGTGATCATCATTTGAAGCATTAGTTGCAACTATAGCATCAGGTGTGGCACTCGTGTTCTTCTAGGAAGAGCGGAAAGGTGGGACTCCAATTCCCTAGTGATAGTGGGGCTTAGGCCGTTGAAGTGGTCAGTAAGGTGAGAGGAGAGCACGTCTTCATTATTATAGAACGGATCACAAATTCCACACTTAAACCTGGAATTGGGGGTGAGAAGCGGGGGAGGTGACCGACAAATAAGAGAGGTAACTTCCTCCTGGTGCTCATTCTCAACTTGGTTCATAGATGGTGGTACATTTAACAGCTAATCCAGGTCCTTAACATGACAATTCGTGTTATCAATACCATCATCGACATTGTGGTTAGGATCTGTTGCATCAGGAAAATCATTTGCTTGAGGAGGGGCAGGTGACAAATCATGAACATTAGATATAGGTGTTAAGGAAATTGATTTGTGTTTCACCAAATATTTCATAAGTTTGTTATGGCTAGTGTAAGTCTTCGGGCACATCGGGCATTTCTTGGGTCATTCATTCATTGCAGATCTAGTGCGATGGCAGATTAGAGACTCAAAATCACTCTGCTGACTGGAGTCTAGTAAAATGGGGACGTCGTGCACATTAATATTGTCCATGGCACAATTTGCAACTGAGAGTTCATCAGCCATATTAAGTAATTGGAGACACAGTTGTAGAACAAAGGAGAACTAGTAGAAGTACGAAGAGAAGTAGGAAACAGGCACTCACAGAACTGGTATAAGATAATCGCTCAATTACCACCTACTCCAACATGGGCTTTTTATTTCGCAAGAAAGGTAAGGAACTTCAAATTTAAAGACAGATGAACTGTCATGAATTGTGGGATACCAATAGCACAAGTCTTAGCATTTGCTAATTAATGTTGAAGTTTCATTTAGAACATGGGTTAGGGAGGATTGCTGATATCCGAAGATAAAGAGGATGGCCAGAAAGATAATTTGGAAGATCATTATTTAGGGAGGTTACTTTTGATAATAAATTTTGAATATCCTTGTGCTGACTCAGAAGTTTATTCAATAAGAATTTAATTCGTTACCTAGCGGAGTTGGCCAGCCAGTGTGTCTTTTAACGATCTGGCAAGAGAATAGACCAGAATCAGTTATGAATAATCTGGTGTTGAACTGATAAATTATTTGTAGAAATTTAGGCCTAGTCATTTCGAGTTACCTATCACATTTAACTACCGTCCAATACACCTACTCGCGTCTCCGCTAGATTTAAATCATAGCGCAAGACTCGGATATTGGAGAAAAACAAAGTCCCTATTCTGTAGCTTATGATGCTACAGACTGCGAAGAAAACACCAAACAGCTCCGCCTACACATAAGTCAGAGGCCCTTCCTTGTACTTTGAACAAGTCCATTTCCAAGGTAAGACTTAACTACTAGGGAGTGGGTGTAACCCTTTGGCAGTCTTAGCCGCGCCCACAGTACCAGAGTACTATGAATGCGTGTTAGACTTTCACGAAACGAAACTTGACGTTGTCTGATTGTAACCTTCTGGGGACAGAGTCCCCGCCCAGTTAACATTCAACACAACTCGGTGAGTGCCACTCTGCGAGACCAGGATCACTCCCATAAAGCTCGCAGAGAGCCTGAGCACCGCAAGTTTGGCTCCTCCCACAGTGAGTACTGACCAGAAGTCCAGAGTCTTCTCTGGAATGCTTAAGATCAGTCTGAGCACATTCAGGGGGCGTTTCATGGACTTAGTCTTCTCTCAGACCCGAGAGTACTGACTGAGAGTCCGGACAACATCAGAGTAGGGGGCGCGGTAGAGCTCGGATAAGCCGCGCTACTACATGTCAATGGATGTTTTAGCGTCTATGGGTCCCCCATAGGCCACGTTCGGCAAACGCGAAACAAACTCCCAAAGTCAGGCAGTACACTTTTCACTTTATAGCAGCGATCAAGCGAGTGCAAGGTCGATAAGACCCGCGATTTGCCACTTATAAATAAGTGAAAAACCCTCTGCTCCTTAAACCTGCGAAATATCCAGCTATTCGAGGAACAGCATAACGGACATTAAGTTGATAAGAACAGATTTTTTGTAGGGGAAGCCTCAGAGGATATCCTCATCCTAGGCGGGAGATACTATTTAAGAAAAATCTAATGTTAATAAAAAAAATCCAGTAAATGTATTCAGGTTTAAAGAAAAAATTTTGAAAATTTATAAAAAAAAATTTAGGCAATAAAAAACAAAACTTTAATGTATTGTATAAAAGAGGAAATTTTAATAAAAAATTTGGGGAGCTAGACTCAACTACAAGAACCATTTTAGGAGTAGGATTCAGATCATTATGCCAAACAGGTAAAGTTGACTCACTGTCCTTACTCTTTGGTATGTATAGCTTTATCTAGGTACCTCAGCCCCCTCAGGGGGTTTACCTTCTTTAGGTAAACACGGGTGTCACAATCCCGAGGTACCCCAGTGATCTGTCCTCTTTGTTATTTTCCTCTCTCTTCTACTCTTCTGCTTTTTCTTCCTCTTCTCCCTCAGTGTGGTTGCCTCGTAAGAGGTTGAGGGCTCCCCTTGAGTAGCTTTCGCCGCTCTGTTGCTATTAGCTACTCTTGAGGACTAAATCACCCACGTGTTTGCCGTGCGTGGAGACCCGTGTCCCTGGAAAGGAGGGTCCTGGTAATTGAGGCCCCCAGAGACCAACACATTACTTTGGCCTCTGCTTCAGGTAAACGGGAGGTGTGTTGTGGTCCTCAGCACATCAATCGGCTTTATGGATCAAGCGATCGGTACATCTACTGGGTGACTCGTTAAGGGTGGAGGCCACTTCAGGGATGTACTGTGAGCGTATAGGACCTGGCTAGCACTGGTGCAGCTGGTCTGCATCCCCTTGTTGGACTCGGTGGTGGGTGGTGCGGTCAGGTCCCGAAATTTTATATTTAAACCTAATGGAGAATAAAAATTTCACTTTTCTCCCACGGGAGCAGCAATTGGAAAACTTAAAACCGAAGTTTTTTGTAATTAAAAGGAGGGAGGGCAGTTTTACAACTGTGTCTCCTTTCCTAATTGAAAAAGGATTATCGGGAATAGTTGGGGAAGTCAGAAAAGTTCAAAAGATGCGCTCGGGTGACTTGCTTGTAGAGGCTGCATCCGAATCTCAAGCAGCTATTCTGGCCAGTATGAAATCATTGGCAAACTTAGAAGTGACTGTCTCGCCTCATGGTAACCTTAATTTCTCTTGTGGTGTTATCTCGGCAAGGGATTTACTATATTCGCCGACTGAGGAGATTCTGGATAATTTACAGAATCAGAAGGTCTGTGGCGTAAGACGCATAACAGTCAGACGGGATGGCAAAGTAATTGATACTAAGCACCTAGTTCTGACTTTTGCGACGCCAGACCTTCCGCAGTATGTAAAAGCTGCGTATATGAATTTACCCGTCAGGCCTTATATACCAAATCCCTTGCGATGTTTCCAATGTCAGCGCTTTGGACACTCGAGAAACGCCTGCAGAGGCAAACTCACCTGCGCTCAATGCGCGGTGGTTGGCCACGATAGCTCGAACTGCACGGCAAAGGAGGCATGTGTCAACTGTCATGGTGACCACCCCTCCTATTCTCGAAGTTGTCCTCAGTATATGCTGGAAAAAGAGGTAGCCACAATTAAGGTTAACAATAAATGTTCCTATCCTGAGGCAAGACGATTGGTCACTTTGCGTACTCCACAGCCAGGAGTCAGTTATGCCACTGCTGCCAGAAAAGTCACCAAATCGAGCAGCACACAAACTGAAATCTTTTCTGTTTCCCCAGTTAGATTATCCCAAACATCAGAAAAGCCAAAATTTAAGAAAACTCCTGTATTTACTAGAAAAGCTCCTTTCGCTAAATCAAAAGCAGAGAAAGCTTTGAAATTAAAAAAAGCTAAAAAACCTTCAATCTCCACCCATAATGCTTTCTCTTGCTTGGAGACTGAAGCGGCTTCTTTACTTCCCTCGGACGATGATACATCGCTCGAGGATATGACAGAAGACCCGCCTTCCAGCTCCGTGAAAGGAGCTCTACAATTTAAAAAATAACTTCCTTTATTTCTTGGAACTGCCATGGTTTGCGATCACATCTTGATGACATTAAGTCTCTTATAACAACTTATAACCCCGCATGCGTTGCACTTCAGGAGACATTCCTGAAGACTTCCAACATTATTGCTGTGCGAGGGTTTAAATGCTTTAGAAGAGACTGTGGTGATGATGGTGCAGTGTCTGGTGGTGTTTGTATTTTCACATCAAATAATTTCCCCAGCACTGTCCATCCACTAAATACTACTCTACAGGCTGTAGCTGTTAAAATTCACACTACATGTATGATTACAATCTGTAGTTTATATTTACCACCACATAATGTCATCCGCCAAGAGGAACTCGACGCATTAGTTGATCAGCTGCCTACACCATTTTTGTTACTCGGTGATTTTAACGGACATAATTCTTTGTGGGGAAGTGATGATATCAATTCTCGCGGTCGACAGATAGAACAGTTTATTTCTGATAACTGTTTCTGTCTGCTTAATACCGACGAGAAGACGTATTTCCATGTACCCACAAGAACGTTTCATTCTCTCGATCTAGCCATCTGTTCTCCATCTCTTCTGCCCCCTCAGGGGGTTTACCTTCTTTAGGTAAACACGGGTGTCACAATCCCGAGGTACCCCAGTGATCTGTCCTCTTCTTTCTTTTCTTCTCTCCTCTAATCTTCTGCTTTTTCTTCCTCTTCTCCCTCAGTGTGGTTGCCTCGCAAGAGGTTGAGGGCTCCCCTTGAGTAGCTTTCGCCGCTCTGTTGCTATTAGCTACTCTTGGGGACTAAATCACCCACGTGTTTGCCGTGCGTGGAGACCCGTGTCCCTGGAAAGGAGGGTCCTGGTAATTGAGGCCCCCAGAGACCAACACATTACTTTGGCCTCTGCTTCAGGTAAACGGGAGGTGTGTTGTGGTCCTCAACACATCAATCGGCTTTATGGATCAAGCGATCGGTACATCTACTGGATGACTCGTTAAGGGTGGAGGCCATCTCAGGGATGTACTGTGAGCGTATAGGACCTGGCTAGCACTGGTGCAGCTGGTCTGCATCCCCTTGTTGGACTCGGTGGTGGGTGGTGCGGTCAGGTCCCGAACTTTTAATCTTTTAACTTATGGAAAAAAATAAGTCTTTTCTCCCTCGGGAGCAACAAATAGAAAATTTAAACTGCAAATATTTTATCATTAAAAGAAAGGAGGGAAATTTTGAAACCGTATCCCCCTTTTTAATTGAAAAGGGAATATCGGCATCTGTTGGGGAAGTGAAGAATATCAGAAAAGTGCGATCTGGAGACCTTCACATTGAGGTTGCAAATGCTACCCAGGCAGCCGCAATAACAAAAATAAATTTGCTTGGAAATTTAGAGGTAACTGTGTCACCTCATGGTAGTCTGAACTTTTCTCGTGGTGTAATATCCGCAAGGGATTTGTTGTTCACGCCGACGGATGAGGTTCTTGAAAATTTGCAGAACCAGAAGGTCTGTGCCGTTGAACGCATCACAGTCAGAAGAGATGGAAAGTTTATAAATACTAAGCATCTCATTCTGACTTTTGCGACGCCAGACCTTCCGCAGCACGTAAAAGCTGCATATATGAATTTACCCGTCCGGCCTTACATACCAAACCCCTTGCGATGTTTTGAGTGCCAACGTTTCGGACACTCGAGGAACGCTTGCAGAGGCCAACTAACCTGCGCACGTTGCGCAGTGGTTGGCCATGATAGCTCTAACTGCATAGCGAAGGAGAGGTGTGTCAACTGTCATGGTGACCACCCTCCTATTCTCGAAGTTGTCCAAACTGGGTCCTAGAAAAGGAAATCACCACGATAAAGATTACTACCAACTGTTCATACCCAGAGGCCAGACGACAAGTTACCTCTCGCTGCCCGAAACCTGGAGTAAGCTATGCAACCGCAGCCAAAAAAGTCACCAGATCAGCAAGCACTCAAACTGAATCGGTTTCACTTCCTCTTATAAGATTACCCCAGACATCAACATCAAAGCCAAAATCTGCTTCTAATTCTACCATTAAAAGAAAAGCTCCTTTGGCAAGATCAAGAGCCATGAAGGCTAATAAATTAAAATCTTCAAAGGAGGGCTCTTGTCGACCTTCCATATCCACCCGTAAAGCCTTGTTCCTGGAGGCTGACGCTGTTTCATTACATCCCTCGGACGAAGACCTATCGCTCGAGGAGATGTCAGATGACCCGCCTTCCAGCTCCGGGAAAGGAGCTTTTCAAACTAAAAAATAACTTCCTTTGTTTCTTGGAACTGCCATGGTTTGCGTTCACACCATGATGACATCAAGTCTATAATTTCAGCCTACAACCCCGCATGTGTTGCACTTCAAGAAACATTCCTGAAGTCTAGCAATAGTTTCACCATGCGTGGGTTTAAAAGCTTTAGAAAAGACTGTGGTGACGATGGTGCAGTGTCTGGAGGTGTTTGTATACTAACATCTAACAACTATCCCAGCACTGCCCAAAATTTAAATACTACACTACAGGCTGTAGCTGTGCGAATTCACACATCATGCCTGTTAACAGTCTGTAGTTTGTATTTGCCACCACATGATGTCATCCACCAAGAGGAACTCGATGCATTAATAGATCAGCTGCCAACACCATTTCTGCTGTTAGGTGACTTTAACGGCCATAGTTCCTTGTGGGGAAGTGATGATACTAATTCTCGCGGTCGGCAGATAGAGCGGTTTATCTCAGACAACAGTCTCTGTCTGCTTAATACCGACGAGAAGACTTATTTCCATGTACCCACAAGAACATTTCATTCTCTCGATCTGGCCATTTGTTCACCATCTCTTCTGCCATTGTTAAATTTAAATGTAGGAAATGATCTGCATAATAGCGATCATTTTCCTCTCGTCATCTCCCAGACTGGAGGTAGTAGAGTAAGACAACGCTTACCTACTTACATGTACAGTCGGGCAGATTGGACGTTATTTACACAATCGGCAGTTATTGATAACGAAATGGTTATGATCGAAAATATTGATGATGCCGTATGTAGAGTCACCGAAACAATTACTAATGCAGCTGACGCATCTATACCTAAGAGTTCCTCTATACCAAACAGGCGTTGCAAACCTTGGTGGAATGCTGAATGTCAAAAAACCTATAAGAAACAGAGGAAGTTATGGGGGTTATTCAGAAGATACCCCACAACGGAGAATCTTATCGCCTTTAAGAGAGCAAAAGCAATAGCTCGTAGAACTCGTCGTCGAAGTCAGAAGGAATCCTGGTCTCGCTATGTATCCTCTATTACATCTTCCACATCCAGTAAACAGTTGTGGAGAAGAGTAAAAGCAGCCAATGGAATATATAAGGAATTTTCCATTCCAATCTTAAAATCCGGAGCTGCTATATGCTCTTCTCCTAAGGACATCGCTAATGTCCTTGGTGAAACCTTTGCTACCGTCTCAAGCAACGACTCTTATAGTCCTTCGTTCTTAAGGACAAAGAGTCGTGCTGAGCGAACACCAATTCGTTTCAACCATGGACAAGCTTTGCCTTACAACTGTGAATTTCGGATGATGGAATTGAAGAGAGCATTACAGCAGGCCCATGATACTAGCCCAGAACCAGATGGAATCAGCTATCAAATGCTTCGTCATTTAAGTCCAGATTCCCTTTTGAACTTATTGTTTTTGTTCAATAGGATCTGGACTGAAAATAAATTTCCATCACTTTGGAGCGAAGCAATAGTGATTCCGACCCTTAAGGCTGGTAAGGATCCTTCTGTTCCTTCAAGTTATCGACCAATAGCTCTGACGAGTTGCTTTTGTAAGACTCTCGAACGTATGGTCAACGCCCGTCTCGTATATGTCCTAGAAATTAATAAATGTATTCAAATAAATCAGAGTGGCTTCCGTAAAGGAAGATCCACTCTTGATAATATTACATACTTGGAAACCCAAATCCGCAACGCTTTTGTTCGGAGGAACCATCTGGTTTCCATTTTCTTTGACATCGAGAAGGCATATGACCGTACATGGCGATACGGTATTCTCCGTACATTATATGATTTTGGCTTTCGGGGTAATCTTCCGATATTCCTAAAAAATTTTCTATGCTCCCGTTTTTTTAAAGTACATATTGGAACAGTATATTCCAATACTTTTATTCAAGCCGAGGGTGTACCCCAAGGCTCTATTTTAAGTGTCACACTTTTTAACTTGTACATAAGTTGCATCCTTCATCAAATTTCACCTCCTGTATATGGCACGCTTTATGTTGATGACCTGCAAATCTCATGTGAGGGTTCTAACATGCGTTTAATTGAGAGACAACTACAAACAACTGTCAACAAACTTGCTGCATGGTGTGCTGAGAATGGCCACGCATTGTCTCCTGGCAAGAGTAATTGTGTCCATTTCTGCAGGAAGACTGGCATGCATAATGATCCTACTATCTGCATAAATAATACACCTATCCCTGTTGTCAACGAGATAAAATTTCTGGGAATAATTTTTGACCGAAAATTAAATTTTCTTCCGCATGTTCTTCATTTGCGGAAGAAGTGCGAGCGATCGCTTAATATCCTCAAGGTGCTTTCTAATACATCTTGGGGTGCTGATCGCACCGCACTACTTCGTGTCTACCAGTCATTAATTTTATCTCGTATTGACTATGGGTGTGCTGTGTATGGATCTGCTAGGTCTTCCGTTTTACGCAGATTGGATACAATACATCACTCTGCTTTGAGAATATGTTCAGGCGCATTCCGCACATCACCCGTCCAGAGTCTATATGCAATATGTCATCAACTGCCTTTAGACCTGAGACGAATGCAGCTGTCTCTCAATTATTATGCAAAAATCATGTCGGACCCTCATCATCCATTACGTTCCATGACTACTACACCTGCACTAATGAGGCTGTATGACGCTCGTCCATACAGCATTCCACCTTTTGTCACAAGAACAAAAGTTAGTCTTTCATTATCTGACCTATGTGGTGTCCGTTTTGTCAAAACGGACTATTTATCTCATCCACCTTGGTATGATCCACAGATCAAAATCATCAATCCTTTTGCTCGTTATAGAAAATCAGACACAGCAACTACTGTTTTCCAGCAGCTATATGCCTCACATCGCTGTCAGTACTCGACGTACACACCAGTATTCACAGATGGATCAAAATCTGCAGGACATGTTGGATGTGCTGTAGTTATTGAAAACAAAACTCTTAGCTACAGCCTCCATCCGTCCTGTTCCATCTTCTCTGCTGAAGCAACTGCTTTATATCAAGCTCTTCAGCAGATGAATACAAGTGATACCTTTAAATACTGTGTGTACACTGACAGTTTGAGTGTGTTGGAAGCTTTGCGGAACAGTAGTTTTGATTGTCATCCTTTTGTGTCTAGAATTTTCCGAGCATTAGATTCCCTTGCTGGCAAGGGATACGACATAATTCTCTGCTGGGTCCCAAGTCACGTAGGTCTTGATGGCAATGAGAGGGCTGATGCAGCTGCTAAATCTGCATCCGGCCCGTCTCTACCATCCATTCCTTTGTTAGATGTGAAAAGGTATGTTAAACAATTTACAAAAGATCTTTGGCAGGAGTCATGGAACATGCAGGTCACTAATAAATTGCGTGCCATATTTCCATACATCACCTCATTAACAGTTTTACCGATACGAAGTGCTGATGTTAGATTAACCCGCCTTCGTATCGGACACACACGTTTCACGCATAGACATTTGTTTCTAAATGAATTAAATACTTGGTGTGAAACGTGTGATGAACCTTATACAATACATCATATTTTAATTTCATGTCATGATTTTAACCATTTACGTTTACATTTTTTTAAAACTGATATTTTAACATTAGTTGATTTATTGGGAGAACCTCCAAATAGAAATCTATTTGCCTTCTTGAGAACAATAGGTTTTCTCCATTTTATTTAAATTGTATATTTAAAATTTATCTTCTAATTTACAGTTTTAAAATCTGAATTTTATATACACTATATACACTCTTTTTTGTATTTTAATGTTGCTTGGGTTTTCCTTATTTTAATTTAAAAAAAAAATAATAAAAAAAAAAATCAAATTTTGACGCAGTTTGACCTTTTTGGACCTTGCGCCAGAAAATCCAACCAACCAACCATCAATATCATAAAAAGATTTTAAAATTATATTTACACTAATTTTTGTTTTTTAAAATTTTATTGTTGCTTGGGTTTTTTGAAGAATAAATAAATAAATAAATAAATAAAATGAAATAAAACAATAATAATCATAGACTTGGCGCAGCTTGTCCTTTTTGGACCTTGCACCAGAAAACCCAACCAACCAACCAACCATCTCTTCTGCCATTGTTAAATCTAATAGTAGGAAATGATCTGCACAACAGCGATCATTTTCCTCTCGTCATCTCCCAGACTGGAGGTAGTAGTGTAAGACAACTCTTACCTACTTACGTGTACAGTCGGGCAGATTGGACGTTATTTACACAATTGGCAGTTATTGATGATGAAATGGTTTCAATCGAGGACATTGATATTGCTGTATATAAAGTCACCGAAACAATTATTAAAGCAGATGACGCATCAATACCTAAGAGTTCCTCTATACCACACAGGCGTTGCAAACCTTGGTGGAATAAAGAATGCCAAGAAACATTTAAAAAACAAAGGAAGTTATGGGGGTTATTTAGGAGGTACCCCACAACGGAGAATCTTGTCGCCTTCAAGAGAGCAAGAGCCCAAGCTCGCAGAGCTTGTCGTCGAAGTCAAAAGGAATCTTGGTCTCGCTATGTATCTTCAATTACATCTTCCACATCCAGTAAACAGTTGTGGAGAAGAGTGAAAGCAGCCAATGGAATGTATAGGGAATTTTCTATTCCTATTTTAAAATCCGGAGCTGCTATATACTCTTCTCCTAAAGACATTGCTAATACCCTTGGTGAAACCTTTGCAACCGTCTCCAGCAACGACTCTTACAGTCCTTCGTTTTTAAGGGCTAAGAGTCGCGCTGAACGAACACCAATTCGTTTCAACCATGGTGAAGCCTTGCCTTACAACTGTGATTTTCGGATGTTGGAATTGAAGAGAGCATTACAGCAGGCCAATAATACCAGTCCAGGACCTGATGGAATCAGCTATGAAATGCTTCGAAATCTAAGTCCAGACTCCCTATTGAACATATTACTTTTGTTCAATAGGATCTGGAATGAAAAGAAATTCCCATCAGCTTGGAATGAAGCGATAGTGATTCCGGTTCTTAAGGCTGGTAAAGATCCTTCAGATCCTTCAAATTATCGACCAATTGCTCTGACGAGTTGCTTCAGTAAGACTCTCGAACGTATGGTCAACGCCCGTCTCGTATATGTCTTAGAAAAAAATAAATATATACATATAAATCAGAGTGGCTTCCGTAAAGGGAGATCCACTCTTGATAATATCACATATTTAGAGACCCAAATCCGCAATGCTTTTGTGCGGAGAAACCATCTGGTCTCCATTTTCTTTGACATCGAGAAGGCATACGACCGTACATGGCGATATGGAATTCTCCGTTCATTATATAATTTTGGCATTCGGGGTAATCTTCC
Source organism: Latrodectus hesperus (assembly GCA_037975125.1). Classification (NCBI taxonomy): domain Eukaryota; kingdom Metazoa; phylum Arthropoda; class Arachnida; order Araneae; family Theridiidae; genus Latrodectus; species Latrodectus hesperus. The sequence continues at coordinate 67,244 of JAJQOW010000345.1, read as the reverse complement.
GATATTCCTTCAGAATTTTCTAAGCTCCCGTGTTTTTAAAGTTTGTATTGGAACTGTATTTTCCAATACTTTTATTCAAGCTGAGGGTGTTCCCCAAGGCTCCATTTTAAGTGTCACTATTTTTAACTTATTCATCAGTAGCATCTTACATCAATTACCACCATCAATAAATGGTACACTCTATGTTGACGACCTGCAAATATCATGTCAGGGTTCGAATATGCGGTTAATTGAGAGACAACTGCAGACAGCAGTTAACAAGCTTGCTGCATGGTGTGCTGAGAATGGCCATACTTTATCTCCTAGCAAGAGTAGATGTGTCCACTTCTGTAAAAAGACTAGCCTTCACAATGATCCAGTTATTAAAATCAACAACATCCCAATACAAGTAGTCAATGAAATAAAATTTTTGGGAATTATCTTTGACAAAAAATTATCCTTTCTTCCGCATGTTTTGTATTTGCGGAAGAAGTGTGAGCGATCGCTTAATATCCTCAAGGTGTTGTCAAATACATCTTGGGGTGCAGATCGCACATCACTTCTTCGAGTATATCAGTCATTGATCTTGTCCCGCATTGACTACGGAAGTGTTGTTTATGGATCAGCTAGATCTTCCGTTTTACGAAGACTGGACACAGTTCATCACTCTGCTTTGAGGATATGTTCTGGGGCATTCCGCACATCACCCGTCCAGAGTCTGTATGCTGTTTGTGAACAACTACCCTTAGACCTGAGACGAATGCAGCAATCTCTCAATTATTACGCAAAAATTATGTCGACCCCACATCACCCATTACGTTCCATGGTTCCTAATGCCTCTCTTAAAAGACTGTTTGATGCTCGACCAATGAGCATCCCACCTTTTCTCACAAGAGCCAAATCATATCTGTGGCTCACAGACCTATGTGATGTTCGGATAGAGGCAACTAATACTTTTGCTCATCCACCTTGGTATGATCCTACCATCAATTTTAATAACTCTTTTGCTCAGTTTTCAAAATCAGACACAACACCTATTGTTTTTCAAATGCTATATTCCTCCCATCGCTGTCAGTATCAATCTTACACACCTGTATTCACAGATGGTTCAAAAACAGCAGGACATGTGGGCTGTGGAATTGTTATAAATAACACAGTTTTTAGCTACAGTCTACATTCGTCCTGCTCTATCTTTACCGCTGAAGCCACAGCTATATATTATGCGCTTCAGCATGTGAATACAGAAGATCATCGTCAATTTTGTATATATACTGACAGCATGAGTGTAATGGAAGCATTGAGAAACAATAGTTTTACTTGCCATCCTGTTGTGTCAAAGATTTTTCGAGCATTAGATTCCCTTGCTGGCAAGGGATATGATACTATTTTTTGTTGGATACCAAGTCACGTAGGTCTTGATGGAAATGAGAGAGCGGATGCAGCTGCAAAGGCTGTATCAGACCCGATTATACCATCGGTTCCTCTCTCTGATGTGAGAAAGGTTATAAAAAGTTTTATTAATGGTCTTTGGCAGGAATCGTGGAGCTTGCAGGTCGGCAACAAAATGCATACTATCTTCTCATCCCTCACCTCATTGTCAGTTTTACCGTTACGAAGTGCAGATGTTAGATTAACTCGCCTTCGTATCGGACACACACGTTTCACACACAAACATTTATTTTTAAATGAACTAAATCCATGGTGTGAGGCGTGTGATGAACCATTTTCTGTTTATCATATTTTAATATCATGTTCTACTTTTAACGTCTACCGTTTTAAATTTTTTAAAACAAACCTTTTAACAATGTTTGATTTGCTGGGGGAGCCACCCCACAGGAACCTATTTGCTTATTTGAGAGCAATAGGTTTTTTAAATTTTATATGATTTGTATTTATACATTTTAAGATTTTATATATATATGATTTATTTTATTTAATATATACATTTTAAGATAACTTATACACTAGTTTTTGTGTTTTAACATTTTAAAGTTGCTTGGGTTTAAATGTGTAGATATGAAAAAAAAAATAATAAATAAAATAAAAATTCTCCTACAAAACTTTATTCTTGGCGCAGCATGTCCATTTTTGGACCTTGCGCCATAAAACCCAACCAACCAACCAACTAGGTACCTCAGCAAACATTATGCTCTTTAAGTCCCTACTTTTCAAAAAATCTGTTAACGCGACAATAAAACTTTATTAAAAATCAATACAACATCATGGTATATACACAATTGATGATCATTACAAAATTTCAGACAATATGTACAAAATCAGAATATATATACAATTACAAACAGACCTTTAGATTAAAAAAAATGTGAGAATAGAAGATTTACATCTGACCACAAAGTAATATTATAATTACATAGCAAAACATTTTGATACAAATTAAAAAACTGCAAATTTTTCTTTATTGTTGTGGTTGCCCCGTAATATGCTCGACATAAATGTTTCTGGAAATCTTTATAGTGTCGCTCACAATCAATTTGCGCATAAGTTGCGCGTAAGACTTAGAGCACAGTTTTGCGACGATGGGATTGTTGGCTGGGTCCCATGCTCCAAGAGATCCAACTATGAGGGCGTGTGCTTCCACAATTTTGTAGGATTTCTTTAATTCTTCGACAATAGGTTGGTATTTTGCCTCCTTATTTTTCCTTGCAATTTTGAAGGTCTCCATTCTATTGTCGAAAGGAATCGTTACGTCAATAATATAGGCTTTGTCGTTATTAGCGATCACCAGATCAGGGCGAAGACCGGGGATATTATTGATTTGTTGGTTTTCGCCAATGACCTTGAACCTGTTTGACGCAGCCTTTTTGATGAGATCCACAATTTGATTATGTCTCTTTTGGTAGAGGGGTGAATGCTTCATACAATGATTTAGCACGTGAGGCAGGGTTTCGTTCTCTGTCCTACAGATTCTACATCCAATGTTGCGTTCATCTCTTGTATGCCTGCACGCATTGAGTGGGAGCAGATTAAGCCGTGCAGGGTGGATGAAGCGCCAGTCGCAGAATGGTGTGAAGTTACCTTCACTATGGAAATGGGTGCTAACTTTATGAGAGGCAGAGCATTCAATGGCTTTGCCTTGGCTCGGCCGGTTGATTAGTCTGCTGCTAATATCATTACGTAGTTTGGTCCGGAAGCGGTTTAAGATTTTGCATCTTTGTGCTTCATTGATGCATATGTCACCAATTTCCACAGAAAGGGCGCCATTCACCAACTTCCATTTTGCCTTGAGTCTTCTAGACGCCTTTCGTGCGTTTGTCCAAATGGATGTAATAGGGTTTGATGTTCGCCTGTCTTCTTCCCAAATTAGCTGGGAGAGGAAATTGCCAATGTCATGATCGGTGGCATCTCTGCAAAACCGTCTTTTGAACAGATAATGCAGATCACTCCATGCAAGCTGGCGCACGATTGGGTCTGGTGAAGTCAGGAGTTTATAGGCACTATCGATGGAGGCTATGTCGCAGTCAATGCTTGCAATCGGAATTGCAAATTGACCTTTTTGAGAGCTCCCATGCAGATAGTCGTTGGTCGCTTGCCTCGGTAAGTTGTGGGTCTTTTTGCACATTGGTCTGATGAAATTGTCCAAAGCATTCCAGGCATTCTTTTCGTGGACCCCATTGCGCTGTTCAAAAGTGAGTGCCGGGTAGAGAAAGGTTTTGTGAGCATCGAGTCTTTGCCAAGGAGCAAGCTTAGAACTCAGAATTTTCTCGGCAATCTTCATGTGCTCATTGATGTTGGAGTTAGCTGGAGCCAGACGGAATCCAACAGGGTTCCCAAGGAATTTTTTGCCTTGAGCCTCCTGTAGAACCTTTATGGGCAGATTGTTAATATAGAGTTGGGAGTCTCTTGTGCCAACAGGTGGTTTACCCGTGACGTGGAGACTGAAGCATTTATTGGTGTTCAGAACAAGCCCAGATTTCTCACAAAGGTCAAAGGCGAGGTCAAGCTTGCAATTCTTCGGTGTTATTGGCAAGTATGGTCAGGTCGTCCGCAAATGCTAGAACTTTATGTGTGTAGCAATTTTGCTCGAGGATGACTCTTCTTTGTCCATCAAGTACAAGTTGTTCAATGTACCTGTCCTCATCTTGACATTGAAAATCGCCTTGTGAATCAGGGATCCTAGTTTCAGGTGGAATGGTATTCTGACCACTTATACCCATATGACTGAATGGGCCATCACGTTGTAAACCTCTGACTAGAGGGTCAATACATAAATTGAACAAGGGACCGCTTATTGGGTCTCCCTGCTTGACACCAGAACAGGTCTCAATATCCTCAGTCAATCCGTCATTAGTGATGTAGTTGACTATGGATTTGGTATACAAGTCCTGGATGATGTCTAGGAAGTGTTGGCCGGCCCCATAGGCAGTAATGGCGTTGAAAATCAAGCTGTGAGGAACAGCGCCGAATGCATTAGATATGTCCAGTGAGGCAATGCATGAGTCGTTCTTGAGGAGTCTGGCATCTCTTAAGTGTTTTTGAATGACGAAAATGTGCTCAAAGACACCATCATGAGGTAGGAAACCCTTTTGGCAGTGGCTAAGCACATTGTGTTCAGTCGTCCAATTCAGTAGCCGTTTGGAAATACAACCTGTGTACAGTTTGTAAATTGTATTAGATAGGGAAATAGGTCTCCAATCATTGATGGAGTCCTGTTCATCACCTTTTGGTATTAAGATGACCCGGGAATGTTTCCAGTCATCGGGAATTTTCCCGAATTTCAAGCAGATGTTGAAAATCACGCCAAGAATACATCCATCCTGATCCAAAGACTTCCCATGATTAAAAGTTAATCTATCTGGGCCTGGGGATGTATTGGCGCATTTTCCGAGTCTATGCTTGACCTCAAGTGCAGAGAAATTGGCGAGATCAATTTCCTCAGGGGCCGCAATTGTGCTTCGGAAAATGGAAGGGTCATGTTTCCTTGCAGTCATCACTTCTTTGAAATGCTTAGTGATCGCCTCTTTGTCAATGTCACAGCGCTTGGAGCATTCACCTGTGATTCCTCGGATGGTCTTCCTCTTGTTCCGTTTGTGGGCCTTCTGTAGTCTTGAGGCCTCAGTAGCACGTGACTCATCAACCAGGTTGGTAGCCTGTGGAGCAGAGAACACTCTAGGTGGAGGAAGTCGGACGATTTCAGAGACCTAGTAAAGTTCTCCCTCCTTCTAAATCGGAAATGGTAATCCGTTATGAAAGAATTTCTATTGTGTAGGTCTTGGAGGAACTTGTACGATAACACTATGTCAGATGCTAATTTTTAATTTATTTTCTAAGCATCACATAACAAAATACATTAAAAATCAAATATGGCTTGTGAAGCCGATAAATATATTCATAAGAGACTGGCGTCTCAAATACTCTGAAGAATCACATACAAATTTGGCTTAAGAAGCCCAAACAATTAATTAACCATTAGTTTCGAGACTGATGTCTCTAATAACAAAACACTTATTAATAACACGGCTTGAGAAGCCGAACTAATTGGTTAGTTAGACAAAAAAGAGACAGGCGTCTCAACGAGCATAAAAATGCCATATCTAAGTAGGCTTCGGGAGCCTAAAAAAAACAGCCATTTTGTTTCAAGGCGAGGTCTTCTCTGTCTGTCACCCCCGCAGGAATTCCACTCCAGAAACTAAACTAAAAAAACTCCTTCGCCTCTGTGCCACCCTTCTCCTCCCCGGATGTAAAAGGGTGGTGGGGTAGAGGAAGTAATGACTGGATGTCGTCTAAGAATCTTCCGACTTTCACACGTCCCCCAAAGGAAGCACATTCGTCGCCATGGGACAATGCTGCTGCACCTGAAAGAACAAGCGAAAAAAAAAACAAAAAAAAATACAACCACCAAAACTAAAGGTGGCGTGATAGTATAGGTACGAGCTCGAATTTGCATAACTCCCCAAAGAAACAAAAATAATACAACAATATATGAGCAATAAACATATTATTTACATACATTATGACATACAAATACAATTGGATATATTGAAATAAAAGAAAAGATAATATCTTTAACTTTTTATAATACAACACACAATCATATAATAATAATAAAATAAAAAAATCTAATAGAATGATTTATCTAAAAATGTGATATTATTCCATGGCAAGTCTGGACAATGCATCGGCATTCGTGTGCCTGGACCCCTTACGATACGTTATAGTCATATTATACCTCTGTAGCGCCAGGGCCCACCTGTACAACTTAGCTCCATGAGGTGCAGAATTTGTGAGGTACGTAAGTGGATTGTGGTCGGAAATGATTTGCACTTGGGCTCCAAACACCCAGGTATCAAACCTTTTTAAGGCCTCCAGTACACAAAAAGCCTCACGTTCAATTGTTGACCACTTTGTTTGGCATTTAGTCAATTTTTTACTGAAAAAGGCAATGGGCATTTCTTTCCCTACATTGTCATTTTGTGCCAAGCAAGCACCAATAGCTGTCGCAGAAGCGTCGGTGTAGAGCTGAAAGGGCTTATTCATATCCGGGGTGTGAAGTGTAGGCATTTTTAATAGTTCATTTTTAAGATTTAAAAATGCATCTTCGGACATTTTATCCCACGGGATAGAGTTTGGGGCACTTTTTTTGGTTAAATCCGTCAAAGGTAGCACAATCTTAGAAAAATTAGGGATATAATCCCTATAATAACTGGCAAGGCCTAATAAGCTACGAACTTCCTTTTTCGTGGTAGGCCTCGCCAATTTTTGTAAAGCCTCTACTTTTTGAGGATCCGGAGCATGCTTGCCAGATCCTATCACATGTCCTAAAAATTTCACACTTGTTTTCCCGAAATCACATTTTTCTAGATTAACAGAGAGACCAGCTTCTCTCAGTGTTTGGAAAACTTCATTAATGTGCTTCAAGTGCTGCTCCCAAGTTTGGGAAAAAATAGCCACATCGTCAATGTAGGAGCGGCAATAATCTTTGTGAGGTTTAAGGATCTTGTCCATCGATTTCTGGAAAGTACTTCCTGCGTTTTTCATACCAAATGGTAATACCTTCCATTGGTAATGTCCAGAATGAGTAATGAAAGCAGTATATGGTTTAGCTTCTTCCTTCATAGGAATCTGCCAATAGCCTTTAGTTAAATCAAGCACTGATATAAAATTAGCACTACCCACCTCAAACAGCAGTTCTTTAGCAATTTTCATTGGATAGGCATCCGGAACAGTAAAGCTATTCAAAAGTCGGTAGTCAATACAGAGTCTAACGCTTCCATCCTTTTTTGCAACACAGACAACTGGGTGAGCCCAATGACTTTCACTCGGTTCAATTAAGTTTAAATCGAGTAATTCTTGAATTTGTCGATCTACTTCGTTACGTAACGCTATTGGAGAATGCTAGGATCATGGAGAATGCAAGTCACCAACAAATTGTATACCATAACTTCATCACTCATTTCATTTTCAGTTTTACCTTTACGAAGTGCGGATGTTAAATTAACCCGACTTCGTATTGGACACACACGTTTCACTCATAAGCATTTATTCTTAAATGAATTAAAACCTTGGTGTGAAACGTGTGATGAACCATACACTGTGTTTCATATTTTAATTTCATGTTCTGATTTTAACCAACATCGTGTTAAATATTTTAAGACTGATCTTTTAACGATGCGAGATTTGCTGGGCGAACCCCCGCATCGAAATGTTTTTGCTTTTTTAAGAAGCATTGGTTTTATAAATTATATATAATTTTAAATTAAAGATTTTTAATTAAATACTTATAACATTTTACAGATTTAGTTTAGTTTTTATCTTATATTTTAGATATAATTTAATCATTTATATGTTGGGTGTTTGTCTATTTTTTATGTTAATAATCTTATAAATACTTCTTATATTTTTAAAGGAATTTTAAAAGTTGATTGGTTTAAAACAAAAATTATATAAAAAATATTATACAAAAAAACATTCTTGGCGCAGCTTGTCCTAATTTGGACCTTGCGCCATAAAACCCAACCAACCAACCTTTGAAGTTGTGAAATTTTTCTTGTTGTCATTGGAAAAGACCAGAATGATGATGCATAAAGAACTATTTTTTCTATAACTGTGAGATAAATGGTTTTTTGGATTTTTCCTTTCAGACCCCAGCTGTGACCTACCATTGATTTAAATTTCTGTGCTGTTTGAATTAGTGTAGATTTTAATTGTTTGATATGAAATAGAAAGTTTAATTTATTGTCTATGTAAATACCTAGGTATTTTATTACCTTTGAGTGTTTTAGGCTTTTATTTTTGTAAGTAATTTTCGGGTTAAACTTTAGAGAATGAGATTTTTTCCCTAAGATCATTACTTGTGATTTTTCTGTAGAAACATTAAGTTTTAATTCTGTACAAAGGTTTTCAAAAATTTTCAGAGTTTCATTGCAGTTATGTTTTAGAGATTCTTTGGTGTTGCCAGAAACCAGGAACATGCTGTCATCCGCAAATGCTATAAGAATTGAATGTGTGGGCCAGGGGTACGCTTCTATTTTATTAAAGAATATGTTCCACAGGATTCGTCCACTGACCGAACCCTGTGGACAATCTTTTGTTTGGGGTTTAGTTATGAAGACATTGTCATGTGAAACAGTAAGTGTTCTATCTGAAAGGAGGTTGAAGAAAATTTTGAGCAAATTTAATGGGATATTTGTTTGATTTAATTCCTTTTTTAGTTCTAGCCAGCACATAGAATCAAACGCCTTCTCTATATGAAGGCTGATTAAAGCTGTGTAAACATCGTTGTTTTTATTGAATTCAATTTGGTCCTTTATTTTTTGTAGTGCATGTTCTGTTGAACGGTTCGATCTGAAGCCATACTGACGATCACTTAAAAAGTTTGTTTTTTCCAAGTAAAATTTCAATCTATTTGTGATTAGTCGTTCTAAAATTTTTCCTAGGGCAGATAGCAAACATATTGGTCTATAATTTTTAGGATTGGTGGGATCTTTAAATTTTTCTAGGAAGAAAATTACTTGACCGTTTTTGAATAGGATTGGGAAGTAATGTAGCTTAAAACAGGTGTTTAAGAAATTTAAAGTTAGATCAGGAAGTGAATGGTACATTAGTTTTAGTATTGCATTGTCTAGTCCATCTAGACCTGGTGCATTATTTTTGTTAAGATTTTTTATTATGATTTTCAGTTCTAATTTAGAAAAGGGAGGGTCTGTAATTTGGCTTGTAGTTGAGGGATGAATTGAGTTGTTAGTAATGTTAATGTTTGTTGGAAAGGAAGAATCCAATAATTCTTTGAAAAGGTTTTTTGACACTTTTGTATTGTTGAGGTAAAAGGTACAAATGAAGTTGGTGAAAATACTTTACTTGTGGCTATTTTCTCTAAGATACCGTATGTAGAAGTGGTTGATGTGTAGAATTTTGTCCAACTTTGGTGTTTAGCGTTTAAAATATCTTTTTTGTATTTTGCAAGAGATTGTTTGTATTTTATTATATAAGCTTTCCTTTCATTTTCATCTTGTGTTTCTTTGAATCTGCGCCTTAAAGCTTTGACTTTGTTTTTTTGTGCTTTTAATTCATTTGACCACCAGTTTAGTTTATAAGGTTTGTGTGTTTTTTTATTTTAAAAGAGTTATCAGCACAGTCTTTTAATGTATCCATTAATTTTTACGTTAATTCGTTCAGGAGTGTTATTGAACTGCATTGGGCCAATTGTGAGTTTAGTGCTGGTAATTTTTCTTTTAATAAGTTTATGAATTTTTTCCTATTATTATTACTGTTGTATCTATGATTGAGGGTTCTGGAAACTTGTTTTTTAATTGTGAAGGTGATATAGTTGTGATCAGAGCAAGTAATTTCTTCTTTTATTGTCCAATCTTTAATATAAGGGTATAGTAGTTCATTTGAGAGTGTAAGATCCGGCCAACCCTTGCCCACTGGGCCTGTGAATGAAGGGGGGCTATTTAATGAGTTGTGAAGATATAAGTTGTTCGAAGCAATGAAGTTTTCCATAATGGTACCTCTCGAGTTATTATTTGGATAATTCCAGATTACACTTTGTGCATTGAAGTCTCCGCAGAGTAGAATGGCTGAATTAGCATATTTAGTAAGAAAGGGTTCGATTAGAGATAAAAGATGATTTAGGTTTTCATAGGGGGATGCATAAATGTTAATAATTAAAAGTGAAATTGGTTTGAAATCCAACAGTATGACTACTATGTCTTTTTTGCTTAGAAGAAGGATCGGGTTTATTGAGAAGTTTATTAATGTTGCACATTTTGGTGTTGGAGACGTTCTGTCGTAAAATATTTTCTATGAAAGAGGGAAACCTCTTATTTCACTTTTAAAATAGTAAGGTTCTTGGGTGATTATGATATTAGAGTTAAATTCTATTATTGATTGTAACAGTTGAGTTTGAGCAGATTTGCTTCTTTGTAGATTAATTTGAAGTAAATTAATTTCTGGGATAGAAAGTTCTGTTAGGGCTACTTTGTTTGTGTTGTTATTGAATATGACTTTTTTGTATTTACAATTCATTTTGTGCATTTTTAAAGTTTTTATATTCTATGTAAGAAGGACAGTTAATGTCGTATGAGGTGTGATTTACTGGAAAGTTCCAGCCTAACCTGTTTGCTTCAATGCAGTTGATGCAATTTTTAAAATTTGCTGTGCAATTTTCAGTTTTGTGGCATTTTGCACATTTGCCACAATAAAGATTTTTACTTTTGCAATTGGTAGTGATGTCCAGAACCAATGCAGATTTTCCTTTAACCAAGACCAGGTCAGGGCGTAGAGGTGGATCAACATTTGGAATCTGCTGGTTCTCAAATAAAACACTGAACCTACGGGAAGAGGCATTTTTTATTCTATTTACAATTTTATTGTGTCTCTCCTGGTAGAGTGCAGAGTATCTCATGCAGTGGCAAATGACATGAGGCAAAGTTTCATTTGGGTATTGGCATCGTCTGCATGAAGTAGAAGCACCAATGGGTCGTTTCTTACATCCATTCAAGGTGGTGCATAAATTCAGTTTTGCTTTGTGGATAAATCTCCAATCCGCAAAACGGATAAACTTCCCATCCTTAATGAAGGAGTAGCTTGCAATGCATTTGGAAACACACTCAAAAGCTTTACCTTGATCTTTAAGGGCAAAAAGACGTTTTGAGTGAGAATCTCTGTGCTGTCTTCTAAATAGCTTGAAAATAAGCCGTCGATCTTTGGGCTTGATGGTGAGGTCGTTGTAGTTGATGCAGATATCGTCTTCATCCATTGACCATTTAACATTGAGTCTTGTAGAGGCACGTCTTGCCCTAGTCCAGACCGAAGAAATCGGGTTAGAAGAAGGGTTGCAATTAGGCGGGTTGATACCAGAAAGGTAATCAACAATAGTCGTGTTCGTGGGATTGTCAAGCTTGAATCTAGTGCCAACAAAGTCAGCTAGGTCTGTCCAAGCCAACGTGCGGACAATCGGATCCGGAGAAGTGAGGAGCTTGAACGCACTATCAATAGCAGCCGTATCCGAGTCATCAGCACAGTTGGGAATGCCAGCTAAACCTTCTTGTGCAGACCCGTAAATAAAGTGATTGGTAGCCTCAGTTGGGAGATTAAAGGTAGCCTTTAAGAGAGGTCTTAAGTAGTCGTCAAGCTTCTTCCAATCCCCTTTAGGAATCTTACCAATCCGGAGCATGTGATTTAAGCTTGGGAAGAAGAAGGTCTTCATAGCATCAATACGTTGCCATGGGGCAAGTTTGGATGAGAGAATCTTATCAGCCAAGCAAATATAGTCGTTGATTAAGTTGGTAAGAGGCGCAATCCTAAATCCAACCGAGTTTCCAAGGAACTTTTTATTGTCAGAGTCACCAAGGTGTTGAATAGGCTGACCCTCAAGGAAGAAACTGGTGGGTCTAGTACCAACAGGCCTCTTCCCACTCAAGTGTAGTGTGAAGCATTTTCCGGCATTGCTGTTGATACCAATTCGCTTACACACATTGCAAAAATGATCAATAAGCATTTGAAGTTCAGATTGACTAGTGGCAATTAGTCGGACGTCATCAGCAAAGGCAAGCAGAGGATGGGTACCATTTGTGGAGGCTTCCTGCTGTACAGTCTTTAGTGCAACATGAAAGGCGAGATTGAAGATGAGGCCGCTAATTGGGTCACCTTGCTTTACACCATTAAGTATTCTAATTCTATTAGTCTCGCCAATCTGAGTTAGAACTGAGACCGCGGTATCCAGGTAGATATCCCTCAGAAGCTCAGTAAAATCCTCACCAACTCCATAAGCAGATAAGGCTTTGAAGATAGCAGCATGTGGAATTGATCCAAAAGCATTGGTGAGGTCAACCGAAGCCATACACGATTCGAGTTGTTTTCTTCTGGTGCTAAGCATGTAAGATTCCACGATGTAGTTGTGTTCATGGACACCATCAAATGGCATAAATCCTTTTTGAGCTGGGGAGAGAATGTTGTATTCAAGTATCCAGGCCATTAATCTACGTGCAATGCAACTAGTGAGCAGCTTATAAATAGTGTTGGAAAGAGCAATAGGCCTCATTTTACTAAATTCAGTGGCATTTTCATCTTTGGGAATTAGGACCATATTGGAGTGTTTCCATTCTTCAGGTATTCTTCTGTTCACAATACAGATGTTGAAGATCATAGAGAGGCAGATACAGTCAGGGTCCACAGCTTTCCAGTGGGCAAACGTCAACCTATCTGGTCCTGGTCCAGTATTGTCAAAGGATCTGAGTTTGTTACATACTTCATATGGTGAAAAGGGTGAGAGGTCAACAGTGTCATCAGCCTTCGTGATGGAATCATAAATGGAAAGATCACACATCCTAGGTTTGAAGGCTTCAGAGAAGTATTCCTCAATTTCACTGGGCAAGAAGTCAGATTTAATTCCTTTCTCACCAGTTATTAGTCTGACAGCCCTCCGTCTGTTTCGCCTATAAAGTTTCTGGTTAGTAGCAGGGTCATTGATATTGGGTGGCGGCACTGGTCCCTTAGAAAAATCTTTAGGAGGCGGGAGCCTAACCTTTGCCGACACAGCAGCATTGATCTCAGTGAGTAGGTCACAAATCTTCTGAGCTATTAGAGCGCTTCAGCGATCTTTACACAGAAACACTCAACGAACTAAAAGCCCGCATCAGACCCACCTCTCCTCAAAACCCACTGACCCCCACAATAGGAAGATCAGTCTTACGGGTCAAGGACACCAGAGACGGCAAAGACACCATAAGACCTTATGAGGAACACATAGTAAGTCGGGTGGAGTTGCTGTATGACAAGTTAGAAAAGATCGAGGCCACTGTAACTGAAACACATACCAAAATACAGCAAATACACACACCAATTGTGACTGCACAAGGTAACAACAAAACCGCAACTACAGGACTTTCCTATGCGGACTGTGCCAGGAAGCAGCCAACACCACCAAGCACTATTGCAATTAGACCCACCAAGAACACCACACCTAAAACACTTCTACACTCACTACAAAAAATACAAGCACCCGTAAATCCACAGAAAATACACGTCAAAAACAACAGGATGCTTATTAAATGTCATAACACTAGTGAAAAACAAACATTACAGCAAACACTAGAACAAAATAAATTTAACATTGAGGATACACCAAAACAAAGAATAATTATCTTTAACGTCCCAACACAGGTTGATGACACTGCTATGATAGATAGGCTTCACCACGAACTAAACACAAACCAGACACAGTTTCCTATCACGATAACAGAGATTAAATCACACAGAACAAGCACCAACTTGCAGCATATGGTAGCAGAAACTACAAGGAGGTCGGCCTACTTACTGGCCAAACAACGTTTTATCAACTTTGGGTTCAATACCTCAAAGATTGAAATATACAGAACTATAAGACGCTGCTTTAAATGTCAGGAATTCGGCCACACCACTGCGCAGTGCCACAACAGAGATTATTGCGGAAAATGCAGTGGAAGGCACAGGACACAAGACTGCAGACTACCACACACAGAACAACACACATGCATCAATTGTGCAAAGTCTAATTATTACAACGGTACTAAATACAACACCAACCACCCCGCATCATCCACAACATGTAGCTTTTACAGATACATAGTATGTCACAACACTACCAATACACAAAGACCAACACGCAGACCATAAGACATAAAAACACAAAACAGCACCAATAACTCTCTTCCCACAGGTTCAAGCGAGGAAGAAGATTTTTGGCCGGTTACAGCAAAAGGTTGGTCTTTTTACGTTAACAACTTAATTCCAATTGTTTTGCTTGCAGGTTTAACTTTCTTTTTCAGTCACCATTCAATCTAGATCGCTTACTTCAAACCCAAGGGAAGAAACGACACATACAAAATGCGGATCTTGCAAATAAATCTACACAACAGTAGAGCGGCTACATCAATAGCAGCAATTTACATAAGGGACAATAATATAGACGTGGCCTTGTTACAGGACCCATACGTTGGAAATGGAAAGCTGTACGGTTTCCCAATTAACTGGACGTACAATCACTCGAAAAACAAAGAAGCGTGGTTAGTAGTCACTGGCTCATCAATACTTAACCTACTACCACCAACGGAAACATCGGTTTTCACAACAATAACAACACACGAAGGCGACATCACGATAGGGACACAATACGCAAGACCATATGGAGACTTGGCGGAAGCCCTCCAAGAATGGACACACCTTATAGATCACAACAGACCATTTATCATAGGAGCCGATCTCAATGCAAGGTCACAACTCTGGGGTTATAACTTCGAGGACGACAGAGGAACAACACTAATAGATTTTCTAATAGAGAACGACTTACACAGAGCAAACATAATTGGCAATATACCAACGTTCCGCACTACACAAGCACAGGGGAACCCAGATTTTACAATAGCAAACAGCGCAGCGCTAAACATCATCACAGGATGGAGAGTTGAGGATACATACACGGCGAGTGACCATAACTACATTAGATTTGACATAGACTACAATAAACCAAAGATAATTAACACTCGCTTTAAAACTAAGTTCGGCAACCATGACAAATTCAAAAGATTAATCCTAAAAAACACAGGTAGACTAATGCATAAGATTAATAAAATTAACAACGCAGATACATTAGATAAATTAACTGTTGAACTAATAGAGACAGTACAAAAAGCGACAAAAACAATCTATAAAACTAAGAACAATAATCATGTAGCGCAACTTAAATGGTGGACAAAAGATTTAGCGACTCAGCGTAACAAGGTTAGGGCACTTCAACGTAGATTTAAAACAAGTGAAGAAGAAGATAAACAAAGATGGAGAATTACGTTCAGCAAAGAACGCTCCAAATACAACAAAGCTTTACTTAATGCGAAAGCAAAAGCTTGGAAAAACTTTTGTTCAAATCAATCAGAAACATTCGGAACGGGCTTTAAAATAGCCCACAACAAAATTTTTAAACAAACAGAACTGAGAATCAGCTGGGATGGAAACGTAGCTCCCAATAAAAAAGCAGCAATGGCTAAAGTCACAGAACACCACTTTCCAAGTCAACCAGTGCCCTTTCAGCCACAAACACCAGTGAACAGCACAGACGACATCAAATTACCAACAAAAGAGGAGGTGAGAAACGCCACTTACTCATTCAATACAAATAAGGCACCGGGACCAGACGATCTTGATTACCTCATTTGGAGGAGAGTCGTCGACGCGAAACCACAACTATTAACACAATGGGCAAAGCAATGTTTTAAACTCCAACACTTTCCAACACCACTAAGAACAGCAAAAGTAGTCTATTTCGCCAAAAATGGCAAAGATCCAACACTCCCGGAGTCATATCGACCAATCTGCCTCCTCCCAACGTTAGGCAAAATTCTAGAAAAAATTATTTGTCAAAGATTAACACACTTCCTTGAGACAGAACATAAATTAAACAATAGACAATACGGTTTTAGACAAGGTAGATCCTGCGATATGGCACTCAAGGAAGTAACTAAAGAAATCAGAAGCAACTGGGAAAATAAATTATACACACTACTAATCTCAGTTGACATCAAAGGCGCTTTCGACTCTGTTCACTGGCAGGACATCAACACAAAATTAATTGACTTAGAATGCCCACCAACAATCACCAAATTAATAAACACGTACCTCATAAACAGAACAGTTCAATACGACTGGGGCACAGGTTCGGCTACACAAAAGATCTACAAGGGCTGCCCATAAGGCTCTTGCTTAGGACCCATTCTATGGACAATCATAGCAAACGATTTCTTAAAACAGACAACACCACCAGAAGTCAACTTAACAGCTTTTGCTGATGACTTCCTAATAAGCGTTAAAGGGAAAACACGTAAACTAATAGAAACAATAGGACAAACAGCAGTCACCTCATTTGAATCTTGGTGCACTGCACACAACTTAACTATTTCAGTCAATAAATGCAACATAATTACGTTTGCCAAACCACATAAACTACAAAGAGAACCAATTATTAGGATAGCAGGCACATCACTCAAAGCAGTTAAAACACTTAAATACCTAGGTGTGACGTTAGACCAAAATCTGAACTGGCTCGCACACATCAACACACTCAGACAAAAAGCAATCACAGCACATGGTCATCTAATTAGAGTAGCGCCGAGAGCCTGGGGAATTAACTCTAAGCTTCTAAAAACATGGTATCACACGGTAGCAGAGAGAATTTTCACTTACGCCTCATCGGTCTGGGGAACTTCTTTAGGCAAACAAGCCACACAAAAACTACAAACAGTTCAACGGCCATTTCTTCTCAGAATAACAAGGGCCTACAAAACAACATCAACAGCAGCGCTTAACGTCCTAGCGGGTGTGATACCACTTCACCTCCAGGTTCTAAGAGAAGCGATCGTGGCAAACGTACTCAGAAACAATGAGGATACTCAAATAGGAACACTAATGCTTAAAACTGATGAGTATCAAACCAAAGCTGCAATTAACCCAATCCACCCAGCTGATAAAACAATGATTAAACACATTTTATTACCACCAATAGAATACACTTTATCACCACAAATCAACATTTTCACAGACGGCTCAAAGACAGATGCCCCTCAGGGGGTTTACCTTCTTTAGGTAAACACGGGTGTCACAATCCCGAGGTACCCTAGTGATCTGTCCTCTTCTTTATTTTCTCCTCTCTTCTACTCTTCTGCTTTTCCTTCCTCTTCTCCCTCAGTGTGGTTGCCTCGCAAGAGGTTGAGGGCTCCCCTTGAGTAGCTTTCGCCGCTCTGTTGCTATTAGCTACTCTTGAGGACTAAATCACCCACGTGTTTGCCGTGCGTGGAGACCCGTGTCCCTGGAAAGGAGGGTCCTGGTAATTGAGGCCCCCAGAGACCAACACATTACTTTGGCCTCTGCTTCAGGTAAACGGGAGGTGTGTTGTGGTCCTCAGCACATCAATCGGCTTTATGGATCAAGCGATCGGTACATCTACTGGGTGACTCGTTAAGGGTGGAGGCCACTTCAGGGATGTACTGTGAGCGTATAGGACCTGGCTAGCACTGGTGCAGCTGGTCTGCATCCCCTTGTTGGACTCGGTGGTGGGTGGTGCGGTCAGGTCCCGAAATTTTATCTTAATCAAATGGAGAATAAAAATCAAACTTTTCTCCCGCGGGAGCAGCAACTGGAACAACTTAAACCAAAATATTTTGTTATCAAGAGGAAGGAGGGAAATTTCACAACTGTGTCTCCCTTCCTCATAGCAAAAGGAATATCGGGAATAGTTGGGGAAGTTAAAAAAGTTCAGAAGATGCGCTCTGGTGACTTGCTTGTAGAGGCTGCATCAGACTCACAAGCAGCCATCCTGGCCAGTATGAAATCTTTGGCTAACATGGAAGTGACTGTCTCACCTCACGGAAACCTTAATTTCTCTTATGGTGTGATTTCCGCAAGGGATTTGTTATACTCGCCGACGGAGGAGATTCTGGACAACTTACAGGATCAGAAGGTCTGCGGCGTTCGACGCATTACAGTCAGACGGGAAGGTAACATTATTGATACCAAACACCTCGTCTTGACTTTTGCGACGCCAGACCTTCCGCAGTATGTAAAAGCTGCGTACATGAATTTACCCGTCAGGCCTTACATCCCAAATCCCTTGCGATGTTTTCAATGTCAGCGTTTCGGACACTCGAGAAACGCTTGCAGAGGCAAAATCACCTGTGCTCGCTGCGCGGTGATTGGCCACGATAGTTCCAACTGCAATGCGAAGGAGAGGTGTGTCAACTGTCATGGTGACCACCCCTCCTATTCTCGAAGTTGTCCTCAATACCTGATTGAAAAAGAAATTACTGCAATTAAGGTCAACCAAAAGTGTTCCTATCCGGAGGCGAGACGATTGGTCACTTCCCGCACTCCCCAGACTGGAGTCAGTTATGCCACAGCTGCCAGAAAAGTCACCAAATCGAGCAGCACACAAACTGAGCCAATTTTAGTTTCCCCAGTAAAATTACCCCAAGTATCAGAAAAGCCTAAATTCAAAAAATCTCCTACATTTTCAAAAAAAGCTCCTTTTGCAAAATCAAAGGCAGAAAAAGCTTTAAAATTGAGAAAAGCAAAAGCATCTATTTCCACCCATAATGCTTTCTCATGCCTGGAGACTGACGCGGTTTCTCTATTTCCCTCGGACGATGATGGATCGTTCGAGGATATGACAGAAGACCCGCCTTCCAGCTCCAGTAAAGGAGCTTTTAAAACTCAACAATAACTTCCTTTGTATCTTGGAACTGCCATGGTTTGCGAACACATCTTGATGACATCAAGTCTCTCATGACAACTTATAACCCCGCATGTGTTGCACTTCAGGAAACATTCCTGAAGTCAATTAATAACATTACTATGCGAGGGTTTAAATGCTTTAGAAGAGACTGTGGTGATGATGGTGCAGTGTCTGGTGGTGTTTGTATTTTAACATCAAATAATTTCCCTAGCGCTGTCCATCCATTGAATACTACTCTACAGGCTGTAGCTGTGAAAATCCACACTTCATGCTTAATTACAGTCTGTAGTTTATATTTACCACCACACGATGTCATCCGCCAAGAGGAACTCGATGCATTAATAGATCAGCTGCCTACACCATTTCTGTTGTTAGGTGACTTTAACGGCCATAGTTCTTTGTGGGGAAATGACGATACTAATTCTCGCGGTCGGCAGATAGAGCGGTTTATTTCAGAAAACAGTCTCTGTCTGCTTAATACCGACGAGAAGACATATTTCCATATACCCACAAGAACGTTTCATTCTCTCGATCTAGCCATCTGTTCTCCATCTCTTCTGCCATTGTTAGATCTAATAGTAGGAAATGATCTGCATAACAGCGATCATTTTCCTCTCGTCATCTCCCAGACTGGAGGTAGTAGTGTAGGACAACGTCTACCTACTTACGTGTACAGTCGGGCAGATTGGACGCTTTTCACGCAATTGGCAGTTGTTGATAATGAAATGGTTATGATCGACGATATTGATGATGCCATATATAAGGTCACCGAAGCAATATTGAATGCAGCTGACACATCAATTCCTAAGAGTTCCTTTATAACACACAGGCGTTGCAAACCTTGGTGGAACAAAGATTGCCAAGAGAGTTATAAAAAACAAAGGAAGTTATGGGGGTTATTTAGGAGGTACCCCACAACGGAGAATCTTGTCGCCTTCAAGAGAGCAAGAGCTCTAGCTCGCAGAGCTCGTCGTCGAAGTCAGAAGGAATCTTGGTCTCGCTATGTCTCTTCAATTACATCTTCCACATCCAGTAAACAGTTGTGGAGAAAAGTAAAAGCAGCCAATGGGATTTATAAGGATTTCTCTATTCCTGTTTTAAAAACCAGAGCTGCAGTATACTCTTCTCCTAAAGACATTGCTAATACCCTTGGTGAAACTTTGACGTGGCAGTTCTATTATGTGGTTTCATAGGTTAAGTTTACTCGTTGTTTTCCTATGTTCTTTAATTTGGATTAAGTTTTCTTCTTTATTTAGGTTTAAGTCTTCGTTAAGGATGTTAATTATTTTGTCTTTTCGAATGTGTTCTGGGAGGTTTAAAATTATAAGTTTTTGTTTTTCTGGAGCTTTTGGAATTGGTTCTATTTTGTGTTCTTTTAAAGTTGTCTTTAGTTTTTCTAGTTCTTTTTGGTCTTTGCATTTGATTTCTATGAATTTATTTCTTTTATAAATTCCTTTAGGTCTAATATTTGTTTTTATGTTTTGGAGTTTTGTTGTGATATTGTCTTCTGATGAGTTTTTAATTAACAAAGATGGTGTTTGTTTGAGTATTTCACTGTATAATTTTTTCTCTGTGGGTTCTGTGTCATTATTTGAATTAAGAACAGTTAAAGGAATGTTTATTGAGTTTTGTAGAGTATCTAGTTTGTTAATTAAGGAATAGTTATTTCGCATAGTTTTTTAATTTCAGCAGACGTGTCTGAAGTATTTGTTGTTATATTAAGGTTGGTAGTTGGTGGGAGTGGAGCATTTTTGATATTTAAATTTTTTAGTTGTTGTAAATGACATTTTGCTTTTGTTCTAAGTTCTTTGGGAATATAGTATTTATCACTTTTTCGATACATTATTATTCTTTCAATTACTTTTAAAGAGTTAGTAATATCTGATGAATGATTAATTTGGGATTCTTGAGGTTCGTTTTGGTTTGGAAATGTTTGGTTTGAAACATTGGTTGAGGTATCTGGGAAAATTGGTTGAGAAGTTGAGTGATTTAAAGAGGGGGAGAGGATGATATTAGGTTTGGAAGTGATAAGGATTTACGTTGTAAAGACATGGTATGTTTTTAGTAATTATAGCAAAAACTATGAATCTCAGGATGGCCCCAGATCGAATAGTCGAGGCTAGAAGGAAGTTAATTGTTAATTATATAACTTTAAAAGTTTGATTGATTTATTTGAGAAACACTTTTGTACAAAAATTAATATGATGAGTCAAAAGCCTTTAATAAATAAGCTAATTGGATTCGGATTTAATGAGTGGATTTTAAAAAGGGTTGAGCTGGAAGTATTAGGTGCTTAAAAAAAACCGCTTTTGGTGAGTGCTGAAGAATTAGAACCCAGAAATAGAAGCTGTAACCGTGCTAAGTTAAGCGTTTGAATTACGGCTTTGGTATATAGTATATTTTAGCGGGGATTTACTGAATTGATGAGATATTGAAGTAAACTATTGTTAATTTAAAGTTATGAGAAATTGACCATTATTAGACTAATGAATAATAATAATTTAAACGTAGTTTAATAAGTTATTAGAATAGTGATGAATTTTAAGAGAGTTTGTTTTTATTTAAAATTTGGGTATTAGTAAGAATTAATTTGGGTATTAAAAAAATTAAGCTAGGAAAAAACTTAAATTAAAATAAATATCAAAATTTAAATTGTCAGCAATAGGTATTTTATGAATAAAGAAGTAAAAGTTATTATTTATAATATTAAAAATAGTATTTGAATTGATTTAGAGACGTTTTTGATGAGATCAGGAGAATTAGAACCCAGGAATATGAGCTAGAAGTATGCTATGTGAAGCTAAGTAAATCCAGTTATATTATAAATAAACAATAACCAATATTGTATAGAAGAGATTTTTAAGAAATCTCAAATAGAACCGAAGATATGAAATACCTGACCAAAACTAGACCAAAGAAAAAGATAAATTTTATAAATTTCAAATTTTTAAGAAATTATTTAGAAAAGCAATGAAACTCCGAAAATTTATTAATTTTGAAAGAAAAATTTAGTTAAAATGAATTTAATTCAAAATATATTAAATTAATGTTTAAAAATAATTAATATCCATTAAATAATTACACAAAGTATGGTTATAACACTAAAAGAAGTAATAAAATTTGTTTAAAACATTATTAAATTAATTACCATATAATTAAAGTGGGATTGGCTAAAAAGCTTACGTGGGATTAGCTAGAACAAGTTTTTTAAAGATTGGCGTAAGCAAGGCTTGGGGTTGCACTTACTGAATTTAATGGAGAATTATTGAGAAAATGGCGTGGTGAATTTTTTGGGGAAGTGAGATTAGTTTAAAAAAATCATAACTTATGTAATAAATAAGTTAGGAAGATGAAACCACTTTTATTAAGTGTAGAAATGTTCAAATGGTAAAACTGAGTAAAACGGCCGAAGTTTTTTACAAGTACATAAAAATCAAAATAAGAATGAATATTAAATCAAATTTTGAGTTAATAAAACAGTAATAAGTTCTTAATTCATGATTCATCACTATTCATAACAAAAACAGTTATTGATTTGAAGTCGCTCTGCGAGGTCTGTCCGTAATACTCAGTTTAGCCGTTCAAATTTATATGAAAAAATTAAAAGGGACTTGAGAGAAAAAGGAATGATTGTTTTTATATGCTAAAAATACAATGTTTACATTATTGTTTACACAAATTTAACAGCCGCCATTGAAAAATTAAAATAAATAAACGTTTGTAAAATTTGAAGTAATTGACCAAATTTCTAGCTGTTTGCGGCGGAGGAAAGAGAATTTAAAGGGCTTTAAAATGAATGTGGTTTTAAGTATGTGGGGTAAATGAAAAAATTTAAATTAATTCTTAAATTTTGGAAAATTTAAAAATAATGTAAAAGTTGGAAATATAATGCTTATAGCACAAAAATAGAAAGTATTTTTGATTAGAAAACTATGGCGGAGCAAAAATGAGATATTTTACTTTAAATTTAGAGTGGTTTCGGAGAATTTAACTCCAAAGAAAAATTTAGAAAAATTCCTGAAAAATTTACATATATGAAAATTTTTACAATTTTCAAAATTAATGAATTATTAAATTAAATTTAGAAATTTTGAAGACTAGTAAAGTATGGCGGAGATAAATGTAGAATGTTTTTGAATAATTTAAAGTGGTTTTGTAAACCCAAAAATTTAGAAAAATTTAGAAAAAATTTTTAATTTAAGTAATGAGAAAAATGATTTGGGGTCGCCGCAAACGTGACATTTATAAGTCACTAACCTGAGGCCTTTGAGGTAAACTCTGGAATTTATATGGAAAAACCAGTCCTATTATGTTTCTTGAATGATTTAAGTCCAGTTATTTGATGACAGGAGAGTTTTTTTAAATTTTCAGATTTTGAAAAGTTAGAGCACTTATCCCTAACAGGCACGCAATCAACTGGCAGTTGATTGAATCTTAGAAAAGCTATAGTTCAGTCAATTTTTGGAATTTTTATATAAATTTGGTATTTAATTGAAGCTTGAAGATTTAACTAAGTGAATTGAGTAAAATTTAGAATATTTAAAGTTTTAAAATAGGAAAAAAGAGTCCAATTAGCGGAGCTGTCGAAAAGACGTTGGTAAACAAACGTGACAGTTACGGTTCTCCCAAGAGAACCATAGATGATGGCGTGGATTTGAACTTCCTTGTACCTCTTCTTGAGTGCTTGCTGAATGGGAAGGTACTTTCTGACTTTTTCAGCGCGAGCCTCTCGAAGGGTGTTTAGCTGGTTTTCGAATGGGCATGTAACATCTATGATATATGCTGAGTTACTCCTCGAAATAACTAGGTCAGGACGTAGGTCGGTTGGGGCCTCTGGCACAGAGGTGTTCTCGGCTATAATTTCAAATTTGTTAGAAACTGCACGCTTAAGACGCTCAACTATTGCGTTGTGTCTTTGCTTGACTAACCTAAAGTGCGGCTTACAACTATTAATAACGTGAGGAAGATTTTCAAGTGGATGTCCGCATCTTCTACAGGCCTTCGTGCGAACATCGGCACTTTCATGCCATCTCCTTGTTCCATTCAAAGGCAATAAGTTTAGTCTGGCTCTATGAATGAAGCGCCAATCCGCGAATCTAGTAAAGTCTCCTTTTTGGATGAAATGATAACTAGCGGGCGATTGGGCAACACATTCAAAAACCTTGCCTTGATTTGCCTTGTTTCTTATGTTGTCAGCAATGATATTTCGTTTGGCGGTTCTGAATTTTCTGAATATTAATTTTCGTTCCGCCCTGGATATCGAGAAATCATTATGTTTGAGACAGATGTTGTCATTAACGATTTCCCACCTGACATCATTGCGTCTTGAGGCATTCCTCGCGCAAGTCCAAAAGTTTGAAACTCTATTGGAGGTTATCCGGTCTTCTGCCGTGACATTGCCTGAGAGGTAGGACTCAACGTCACTAACATCTACTACACGTTTATACCGTTGTTGAATGGTATCATTTAAATCGTCCCATGCCATTTGTTGAATGTGTTGGTCAGTCGATGTTAATAGTTTGAAGGATCCATCAATTAATGCAATGTCGGAGTCCTCTGCGGCATTGGGAATTCCAATCAGCCCTTCCTTTGATGATCCGTAAATGTAGTCTGATGTGGCATTGTCAGGAAGGTTAAGTGTCTGTTTAATGAGAGGGCGAATGTGATGGTCAAGATCCGACCAGGCTTTCTTCGGGAATCTTCCACATCGCATGTCAAACTGGAGGGCCGGGAACACGAAAGTCTTCATGGCATTGATTCTTTGCCATGGGGCAAGTTTTGATGACATAATACAGTCAGCAAGGTGAATAAAGTCGTTAATCTCTGCATATTCAGGGAGAATACGAAACCCAAGTGGAGTTCCCAGAAATCTGTTGATTTCCCCTTCACTGATGGCCGGAATTGAGTGTCCTTGGACCATGAAGGACGTGGGTCTCGTTCCTATTGGATACTCCCCTGATACATGCAATGAGAAGCATTTTCGAGGATTAATCTTTAGTCCTAGTTGTGATGATAAATGGATAGCCGTGTCGATGAGTGCTTGTAGATGTTGTGGTGAGCTGGAGATGATAGTCCAATCATCCGCAAAAGCTAGGACTCTAGACTTGAGGTCATTGATGGATGCGGGTTTTGCGATGTTTTGGGCGAAGATTTGATCAGGTGGTTTGGGCGGTCTGGGAGACTGGAAATCAACTGAAGATGATTGTGAAACAGTTGTGGAGTTGTCATGATCGGTATGGAAAGGGTGTGAAGCTAACTTCTTACTGATCGGCGGTTCATTCAATAGATTTGAATCTTCAGCGATATCAGCTCTGACAGGGGGAGATTGCTCAAAGTCATTATCATCTCTGTCTATGCCTCTTAGTATAGGGTCAATAGTCAGATTGAACAGCGGACCACTGATTAGATCTCCTTGTTTCACGCCATTCAAAATGGTTAATGGATCAGTCATGCCATTTTGGGTCAAGATGGTGGTGGACGTGGAATCATAGAAGTCTCTGATGATGCTGGTAAAGTCATCACCGGCTCCATAGGATTCAAGAGCTTTGAAGATTGCCTGGTGAGGGATAGAACCAAATGCGTTTGAGAGGTCAAGTGATGCTAACAAGGCGTTTGATTTGTGAGTGCGGGCGTGTCGAATATGTCTGTTAATAGCAAAGTTATGCTCAAAGACCCCATCATAGGGCATGAACCCTTTTTGCCCTTTACTCAGTATCTCATTCGATACCATCCAGTCCATTAATCTATTGGATAGGCACCCTGAGTAAAGTTTATGAATGCAGTCACACAGGGCAATGGGCCGCCAGTCTTCGACATTAGGGGAGTCACCTGCCTTTGGAATCAGAACTGTCCTGGAAATCTTCCAAGTTGGTGGGATCTTTTTCAGAGATAGACAGATGTTAAAGA
Source organism: Latrodectus hesperus (assembly GCA_037975125.1). Lineage (NCBI taxonomy): Eukaryota > Metazoa > Arthropoda > Arachnida > Araneae > Theridiidae > Latrodectus > Latrodectus hesperus. The sequence goes on along the minus strand of JAJQOW010000345.1, from coordinate 41,641 downwards.
TGGAAGTGAGGATGACACAATCGGGGTCTATCGTCTTCCAATGGTTGTATGTTAGTCGATCTGGGCCCGGTGCTGTGTTGTGACACGCATTGAGCTTTTTCTTCACCTCAACACAAGTAAAAGGGCGTAGGTCCACTGGCTCAGGAGCAGCTCTTGTAGCGTTATAAAGAGAGAGATCGGCAGTTCTGGACATGTAGCATTCAGAGAAATGTTCTTCAATAACTTCTCTTGCAATGTTACAGTGGGATGGTTTTTCACCCAGAATTGCCCGAATAGTTCTCCTCTTGTTATTCCTATAAGCCTTTTGAACCTTTGAGAGGTCATTGAGATCGAGGAGCTGAGGTGGTTGGTTCTTGAAATTCCCAGTAGGAAGTTTGACCTTTCTGGCTGCAACGTTATAAATGTCCTCAAGTGCGTTAATTAGTGAATCCCACTGAGAGGAGGGGTCCTGAATTTGGTTAATGCCAATCATAATGTCTTCAAACTCTTGGAGAGGGTAGGAGTCAGATGGTTGAGGATTTTAGTTTTGATCAACCTCTGGTTGTTGGAGTTGAGCAGATTGTGGGAGAGGTAGGTCTTCATTAAACTGTTCCTCGAAACGATCCTCACAAATTTCTTGGGAGTATGGAGACGAGGTGGTTTGTGAACGGGAGATGGAGCAGTTGTTGATGTTATCAGGGCATTGAGTTGTTAATGAATCAGAAGTGGACGAAGTGCTGTTGGAAACCACAGCAGTAGAGGTAACATTTGACTCTGCATTGGTTTTTGCGTCATGAGCTTTGTCTGACAAGATGTTTTTGGATCTGTGATTAGCAGTGTTAGTGATAGTGTTAAGATCTGCGTTGTTGGGAGTTATGTTCTTTGACTTCCGTTTGAATTTTGGCGGTGGCAGAGGAGTGACTTTACGATTATCCAGCCCAGGAGTTGGGCAGGGAACAACAGTTATGTGACTTTTCCTGGAATTAGTTCCTGAGGGTTTTTGGAAGCAGTCAACACGTGGAGTATCACACTCGGATGGTTGATGAGGGTAATACCAAAGATTAAACCGACCCACCCGAAGGTATGCGGTGATTGAGTCATCAATAGTGCTCCCGTAGTACGAGAGACAGATTCGAACAGTAAACTCAAAAGCCAGTTAGGCAAAGAAGACTAGTCTGGTGTATATCCCGTCGTCTGACTGAAAGATTTGCTTTTCCTTTTCTTTATTATAAACACTATTTACAAACAGAATCTGGGTTATACAATGGGTTACAGAATACAATTGACAATAATAAGTTATTTACAAGATTTTAGTGAAGTTATTTACAGTAGGGATCTGGTTAATTACAATTTGTGAGTGAATTAAATACATAGATAGGGTGAGGAGTTAGAGTTCTTACTCTGTTTCCTCGTCATCATCTATTGTCTCTAGTTGAATTTTCAGTTCACTGAGCATGATGTCTCTTATGCCTTTCCTAAAATTCTGGTACTTTAATAATTCAGGGAGTGACATTTCCTTGAATTTGTGTGGGAATAGGTTCTTCCTGATGGTACTGTAATTCTCACACTTATAAATGAGGTGCTCAGGACTTTGAATTTCCTCGTCATGGGGGCAGATCGCACTTCGATTATGGAAGCGTTCTCTGTAAGTCCCGAACGTCCCGTGTCCAGTCAGGATCTGATTGAGAAGGAAGTCTGCCTGAAGTCTGTTCTTAGTGACGTTGTTAAATATGTCATGCAGTCTCCTTGTCTTGTTGGAACTGTCCCATAGAGCTTGCCATTGAGTGATTTCCCACTGGCTGGTCAGTGTTTTAAATTGTTGTCTACTTAGTTTGACAGTTCTATTAATCACTATTGAATTCGCTGCTTCTTTGGCAGCCTTGTCGGCCTCCTCATTATATTTGATACCCACATGGGCTTTAACCCAGTGCATGTTGAAACGTTGTGGGTGTTGTTTAACAATGGTGTTGATTTCTTTTATCGTATCATTGGAGATTTTACATCGTTCTAGCGCCATTAAAACTGACCTTGAATCAGAGTGAATATGGCAGCTGGGTAAGTTGTGTTCAATTGTATATCTCATGGTTTCTAAGATCGCCAGGGCCTCAGCTTCAAAGACTGAGGCGTCATCATTCAGTCTGATTTGTATAGTGTGAATCCTATCGCTTTTGTACATGATGATAGAGGCGCATCCTACTCTGTTTTCCATTTTGGATCCATCTGTGTATGCGTAGTATTGATCATGGTTTGCATCGCTGTTCCAGGGGATGTGAAATTTTTCCCAAGGTGTCATAATATCCGTTTGTTTGGTCCAGGCATTGGTGTAATCCCAGGTTACTCCGTTAATTGTAACACCTTCCCTACAGTTCCAAAGTCTAAATCTCATCTTCAGTGATGCCGCCTTAATGTGTAGTGGTACGCAGCCTGATAAAATGTTTAAAGCATCTGTGGAGGTTGTCCTATATGTTTTCGTGAGTTTTATAAGTGCTATTCTTTGAATCTGTCCTAATTTTTGATTGATTTTGACCGTGTCTCTATACCATACTTGACATCCATAGAGTATTATGCTTTCCGTGACTTGGGTGTAGATCAGTTTTAAGACTGTTGGTTTTAGTCCCCAAGTCACTCGTGCAATACGTGCAATCTTGTTTTGTATGTTCCCTACGTTGTCTTTTATTTTATTGAGATGCGCCATCCAGGTAAGTTTCGTATCAAAAATCAGTCCCAGATACTTGATTTCTGGTGTATATTCGATTCTAATTCCCTCGATACTGATAGGTGGTTTCCTAGAGATATCTTTACCAGGCGTGAATATAGTAAATTTGCATTTATTGAAACTGAGCTTTAGGCCAAACTTATTTGTCCAGCTGGAGACTAATCCCAGTGGTGTGTTCGCTAACTTTGTAAAGTTGTAGTATGACGTGGAAGTAAGAATTATGGCTACATCGTCCGCAAAAGCTTGTATTTGTGCGTCGTGGCCAAGATCTTGGCTTAGGAGCTCATTAATTAAGATTAACCATAGAAATGGTCCCAAGCTTGATCCTTGTGGGACCCCTATGTTATACTTCTTCCAATTGCCTTCAAAATCAAGATAACATCTATCATTGAGGAAAGATTTGGTGATGTCGAAAATATTATTAGGAATATTGAAATTGCCCAGTACGTTAATAATGTCGTGCCATCTTGCGCTATTGAAAGCATTTTTAATATCAAGCGATATTAAGCAAGTAAATTTCTTATTTTTATTATTAGCCTCGATTTTACTGATGAAATTGTAAATTGCGTCGCACGTTGATTTCCCTTTCATAAAGCCGTATTGATTTGGGCTAAGTATGGATTGGAAGTGTGATTGTAGGCGTCTCATTATTAGCTTATCGAGTATCTTGCCCCAGACTGGTAGCAAACAGACTGGTCGATAGCTTTCCTTCAGCGTCGGGTCCTTGCCATCCTTCCCCCTCAGGGGGTTTACCATCTTTAGGTAAACACGGGTGTCACAATCCCGAGGTACCCTAGTGATCTGTCCTCTTCTTTCTTTTCTTCTCTCCTCTAGTCTTCTGCTTTTTCTTCCTCTTCTCCCTCAGTGTGGTTGCCTCGTCAGAGGTTGAGGGCTCCCCTTGAGTAGCTTTCGCCGCTCTGTTGCTATTAGCTACTCTTGGGGACTAAATCACCCACGTGTTTGCCGTGCGTGGAGACCCGTGTCCCTGGAAAGGAGGGTCCTGGTAATTGAGGCCCCCAGAGACCAATACATTACTTTGGCCTCTGCTTCAGGTAAACGGGAGGTGTGTTGTGGTCCTCAGCACATCAATCGGCTTTATGGATCAAGCGATCGGTACATCTACTGGGTGACTCGTTAAGGGTGGAGGCCACTTCAGGGATGTACTGTGAGCTGGTTGGTTGGTTGGTTGGTTGAGTTTTATGGCGCAAGGTCCGAAATCGGACATGCTGCGCCAAGAAATAAGTTTTGAATAAGATATTAATTTTTTTTTAAATTTTTTCTTGTTATTTTATTTTATTTATTAATTTATTTACTTTTTTTGGAAACCCAAACAACATTAAAATTCTAAAAAACAAAAATTAGTGTATATATATCATATTAAAATCCAATTATAAAATATAAATGGAAAGACAAATTATATATACATTTAAAATTTAAAAGTGCAAATTAAATATAATATAAAAAACCTATTGCCCTCAAAAAGGCAAATAGGTTTCTGTGGGGTGGTTCCCCCAGCAAATCAAATAAGTTTAAAATATCACAATTAAAAAAGTGTAAACGATATTGGTTAAAATATGAACATGAAATTAAAATATGATAAACAGTGAATGGTTCATCACACGTTTCACACCAAGGATTTAATTCGTTTAGAAACAAATGTCTATGTGTGAAACGTGTGTGTCCGATACGAAGGCGGGTTAATCTTACATCAGCACTTCGCATCGGTAAAACTGTTAATGAGGTGATGTATGGAAATATGGCATGCAATTTATTACTGACCTGCATGTTCCATGACTCCTGCCAAAGAGAATGGATTAATATTTTAACATTTTTTCTCACGTCAGACAAAGGAACTGATGGAAGACACGGGCCAGATGCAGATTTAGCAGCTGCATCAGCCCTTTCATTACCATCGAGACCTACATGACTTGGGATCCAACAGAAAATAATGTCATATCCCTTGCCAGCAAGGGAATCTAATGCTCGGAAAATTCTAGACACAACAGGATGACAGTCAAAACTACTGTTCCGCAAAGCTTCCAACACACTCAAACTGTCAGTGTACACACAGTATTTATGAGTTTCACATGTATTCATCTGCTGAAGAGCTTGATAAATGGCTAATGCTTCAGCAGAGAAGATGGAACAGGATGGATGGAGGCTGTAGCTAAGAGTTTTATTCTCAATAACTACAGCACAACCAACATGTCCTGTAGATTTTGAGCCATCGGTGAAAACTGGTGTATACATGGTGTACTGACAGCGATGTGAGGTATACAGCTGCTGGAAAACAGTAGTTGCTGTGTCTGATTTTCTAAAACGAGCAAAAGGATTGATGATTTTTATCTGTGGATCATACCAAGGTGGATGTAGAAGAAGGTCCGTCTTGTCAAAACGGACATCACATAGGTCTGAATATAATAAGTTGGACTTTGTCCGAGTGAGAAAAGGTGGAATGCTGTATGAACGTGCGTCATACAGTCTTATTAATGCAGGAGTAGCAGTCATGGAACGTAGTGGATGATGAGAGTCAGACATGATTTTTGCATAATAATTGAGAGACAGCTGCATTCGTCTCAGGTCTAAAGGCAGTTGTTCGCAGATTGCATATAGACTCTGGACGGGTGATGTGCGGAATGCGCCTGAGCATATTCTCAAAGCAGAGTGATGTATTGTATCCAGTCTGCGTAGAACAGAAGACCTAGCAGATCCATACACAACACATCCATAGTCCACACGAGATAAAATTATTGATTGGTAGACACGAAGTAGTGCCGTGCGATCAGCACCCCAAGATGTATTAGAAAGCACCTTGAGGATATTAAGCGATCGCTCGCACTTCTTCCGCAAATGAAGAACATGCGGAAGAAAATTTAACTTTCGGTCAAATGTTATACCCAAAAATTTTATCTCGTTGACAACAGGGATAGGTGTATTATTTATATAGATAGTAGGATCATTATGTAGGCTAGTCTTCTTGCAGAAATGGACACAATTACTCTTGCTAGGAGACAGCGTGTGGCCATTCTCAGCACACCATGCAGCAAGTTTGTTGACAGTTGTTTGTAGTTGTCTCTCAATTAAACGCATGTTAGAACCCTCACATGATATTTGCAGGTCATCAACATATAGCGTGCCATAAACAGGAGGTGAGATTTGATGTAGGATGCAACTGATGTAAAGGTTAAAAAGTGTAACACTTAAAATAGAGCCTTGGGGTACACCCTCGGCTTGAATAAAAGTATTGGAAAAAGCAGTTCCAATACGTACTTTAAAAAAACGGGAGCGTAGAAAATTTTTTAGGAATATCGGAAGATTACCCCTAAAGCCAAAATCATATAATGTACGGAGAATTCCGTATCGCCATGTACGGTCATATGCCTTCTCGATGTCAAAGAAAATGGAAACCAGATGTTTCCTCCGCACAAAAGCGTTGCGGATTTGGGTTTCCAAGTAAGTAATATTATCAAGAGTGGATCTTCCTTTACGGAAGCCACTCTGATTGATATGAATATTTTTATTTGTTTCTAGGACATATACGAGACGGGCATTGACCATACGTTCGAGAGTCTTACACAAGCAACTCGTCAGAGCTATTGGTCGGTAGTGTGAAGGAATAGAAGGATCCTTACCAGCCTTAAGGATGGGAATCACTATAGCTTCGCTCCAAAGTGATGGAAATTTGTTTTCAGTCCAGACTCTATTGAACAATAACAATAAGTTCAATAGAGAATCTGGACTTAAATGACGAAGCATTTCATAGCTGATTCCATCAGGTCCTGGACTGGTATTATTGGCCTGCTGTAATGCTCTCTTCAATTCCAACATCCGAAACTCACAGTTATAAGGCAAAGATTGTCCATGGTTGAAACGAATTTGTGTTCGCTCAGCACGACTCTTTGTCCTTAAGAACGAAGGACTATAAGAGTCGTTGCTTGAAACGTTAGCAAAGGTTTCACCAAGGACGTTAGCGATGTCCTTAGGAGAAGAGCATATAGCAGCTCCGGATTTTAAGATTGGAATGGAGAATTCCTTATATATTCCATTGGCTGCTTTTACTCTTCTCCACAACTGTTTACTGGATGTGGAAGAAGTAATTGAGGATACATAGCGAGACCAGGATTCCTTCTGACTTCGGCGACGAGCTCTGCGAGCTAATGCTTTTGCTCTCTTAAAGGCGATAAGATTCTCCGTTGTGGGGTATCTTCTAAATAACCCCCATAACTTCCTCTGTTTCTTATAGGTTTTTTGACATTCTTCATTCCACCAAGGTTTGCAACGCCTGTGTGGTATAGAGGAACTCTTAGGTATTGATGCGTCAGCTGCTTTAATAATTGTTTCGGTGACCCTACAAACGGCATCATCAATATTTTCGATCATAACCATTTCGTTATCAATATCTGCCAATTGTGTAAAAAACGTCCAATCTGCCCGACTGTACACGTAAGTAGGTAGGCGTTGTCCTACACTACTACCTCCAGTCTGGGAGATGACGAGAGGAAAATGATCGCTATTGTGCAGATCATTTCCCACAATAAAATTCAACAATGGCAGAAGAGATGGAGAACATATGGCTAGATCGAGAGAATGAAACGTTCTTGTGGGTACATGGAAATAAGTCTTCTCGTCGGTATTAAGCAGACAGAGACTGTTTTCTGAAATAAACCGCTCTATCTGCCGACCGCGAGAATTACCCCTCAGGGGGTTTACCTTCTTTAGGTAAACACGGGTGTCACAATCCCGAGGTACCCTAGTGATCTGTCCTCTTCTTTCTTTTCTTCTCTCCTCTACTCTTCTGCTTTTTCTTCCTCTTCTCCCTCAGTGTGGTTGCCTCGTAAGAGGTTGAGGGCTCCCCTTGAGTAGCTTTCGCCGCTCTGTTGCTATTAGCTACTCTTGGGGACTAAATCACCCACGTGTTTGCCGTGCGTGGAGACCCGTGTCCCTGGAAAGGAGGGTCCTGGTAATTGAGGCCCCCAGAGACCAATACATTACTTTGGCCTCTGCTTCAGGTAAACGGGAGGTGTGTTGTGGTCCTCAGCACATCAATCGGCTTTATGGATCAAGCGATCGGTACATCTACTGGGTGACTCGTTAAGGGTGGAGGCCACTTCAGGGATGTACTGTGAGCGTATAGGACCTGGCTAGCACTGGTGCAGCTGGTCTGCATCCCCTTGTTGGACTCGGTGGTGGGTGGTGCCGTCAGGTCCCGAATTTTCCATCTCTAACATGGAAACACTTATATTTTCTTCTCTCCCACGGGCCCCTCAGGGGGTTTACCTTCTTTAGGTAAACACGGGTGTCACAATCCCGAGGTACCCTAGTGATCTGTCCTCTTCTTTCTTTTCTTCTCTCCTCTACTCTTCTGCTTTTTCTTCCTCTTCTCCCTCAGTGTGGTTGCCTCGTAAGAGGTTGAGGGCTCCCCTTGAGTAGCTTTCGCCGCTCTGTTGCTATTAGCTACTCTTGAGGACTAAATCACCCACGTGTTTGCCGTGCGTGGAGACCCGTGTCCCTGGAAAGGAGGGTCCTGGTAATTGAGGCCCCAAAGACCAACACATTACTTTGGCCTCTGCTTCAGGTAAACGGGAGGTGTGTTGTGGTCCTCAGCACATCAATCGGCTTTATGGATCAAGCGATCGGTACATCTACTGGGTGACTCGTTAAGGGTGGAGGCCACTTCAGGGATGTACTGTGAGCGTATAGGACCTGGCTAGCACTGGTGCAGCTGGTCTGCATCCCCTTGTTGGACTCGGTGGTGGGTGGTGCCGTCAGGTCCCGAATTTTCCATTCCTAATATGGAAACATTAACTATTTCTTCTCTCCCACGGGAGCACTCATTATCACTACTAAAAGCAAAATTTTATGTTGTAAAACGGAAAGAGGGTACTTTCGATAATGTATCCCCTTTCCTAATACAAAAAGGTATCTGTGGAAATATCGGCGAAGTGAAGAGCATTAGAAAAATTCGTTCTGGAGACTTAATGGTTGAGGTCGCTTCAGAAGCACAAGCTAACGCTATAAGATAAATTAGATTTGGGGAAAGACCCCACAAACATGTCCTCATACAGGCCAATAAGCCTACTGCCAGTTTGGGGTAAGTTGTACGACAAATTAATCAACAAAAGACTTACCTATCATTTGAACAAAGAAAAATTATTAAGCGACAAACCCCTCAGGGGGTTTACCTTCTTAAGGTAAACACGGGTGTCACAATCCCGAGGTACCCTAGTGATCTGTCCTCTTCTTTCTCTTCTTCTCTCCTCTACTCTTCTGCTTTTTCTTCCTCTTCTCCCTCAGTGTGGTTGCCTCGCAAGAGGTTGAGGGCTCCCCTTGAGTAGCTTTCGCCGCTCTGTTGCTATTAGCTTCTCTTGGGGACTAAATCACCCACGTGTTTGCCGTGCGTGGAGACCCGTGTCCCTGGAAAGGAGGATCCTGGTAATTGAGGCCTCCAGAGACCAACACATTGCTTTGGCCTCTGCTTCAGGTAAACGGGAGGTGTGTTGTGGTCCTCAGCACATCAATCGGCTTTATGGATCAAGCGATCGGTACATCTACTGGGTGACTCGTTAAGGGTGGAGGCCACTTCAGGGATGTACTGTGAGCGTATAGGACCTGGCTAGCACTGGTGCAGCTGGTCTGCATCCCCTTGTTGGACTCGGTGGTGGGTGGTGCGGTCAGGTCCCGAAATTTTAAAACAAATTATGGAAAATAAAAAAATTCTTTTCTCCCACGGGAGCAGCTTTTGCAAAATAAAGATAATAAATTTTTTATAATTAAAAGAAAGGAGGGAACGTTTCAAAATGTGTCCCCCTTTTTAATTCAGAAGGGAATATCGGGAATTGTAGGGGAAGTACGAAATATTAAAAAAATTCGGTCTGGTGACTTGCTGGTGGAAATTGCAAATTCCACTCAAGCTACAACCATCAGCAATTTGCGAATGCTAGCTAACCTAGAGGTATCCGTGTTGCCTCATGGCAGCCTCAATTTTACACGTGGTGTTATTTCCGCAAGGGATTTGGAAAATACGCCGACGGATGAGATTCTGGAAAATCTGCAGGATCAGAAGGTCTGTGGTGTTGAACGTATAAGAGTCAGAAGAGATGGAATGTACGTAGACACTAAACATCTCATTCTGACCTTTGCGTCCCCAGACCTTCCGCAGAATATAAAAGCTGCTTATCTGAATCTACCCGTCAGGCCATATATCCCTAATCCTTTGCGTTGTTTCAAGTGCCAACGTTTTGGACATTCGCAGAATGCTTGCAGGGGCAAACTGACTTGCGCACAATGCGCAGCAGTTGGCCACGATAACTCGAACTGCACAGCAAAGGAGAGATGTGTCAACTGCCAGGGCGACCATCCCTCCTTTTCTCGAAATTGTCCTCAATGGGTACTTGAAAAAGAAATCACCACTGTAAAAGTAAAAAATAACTGTTCATTCCCTGAGGCTAGGCGACAAGTTGCCTCTCGATGTCCTAAATCTGGTGTTAGCTATGCAACCGCAGCAAAGAAAGTCACCAAATCAATCAGTACTCAAACTGAAACTATTTCACTTCCCTTGACTAGATTACCCCTATTACCAACCTTGAAGCCAAAATCTTCATCAACATCAACTATTAAGAAAAAAGCTCCTTCGGCTAAATCTAAAGCCTTCAAGGCTTATAAGCTAAAATCCTCTAGGGAGGGTTCTTCTAGACCCTCCATATCCACCCGTAAAGCCTTGTCCCTGGAGGCTGACGCTGTTTCCTTACATCCCTCGGACGAAGACTTATCGCTCGAGGAGATGTCAGATGACATGCCTTCCAGCTCCGGGAAAGGAGCTTTTCAAATTAAAAAATAACTTCCTTTGTTTCTTGGAACTGCCATGGTTTGCGTTCCCATCTTGATGACATCAAGTCTATAATTTCAGCCTATAACCCCGCATGTATTGCACTTCAGGAAACATTCCTGAAGTCCCACAATAATTTATCCATGCGTGGGTTTAAAAGCTTTAGAAAAGACTGTGGTGACGATGGTGCAGTGTCTGGAGGTGTTTGCATTTTAACATCTAACAACTATCCCTGCACTGCCCAGCATTTAAATACTACACTACAGGCTGTAGCTGTGCGAATTCACACATCATGCTTGTTAACAGTCTGTAGTTTGTATTTGCCACCGCATGATGTCATCCGCCAAGAGGAACTCGATACATTAATAGATCAGCTGCCAACACCATTTCTGTTGTTAGGTGACTTTAACGGCCATAGTTCTTTGTGGGGAAATGATAATACTAATTCTCGCGGTCGGCAGATAGAGCGGTTTATTTCAGAAAACAGTCTCTGTCTGCTTAATACCGACGAGAAGACTTATTTCCATGTACCCACAAGAACATTTCATTCTCTCGATCTGGCCATTTGTTCTCCATCTCTTCTGCCATTGTTAAATCTAATAGTAGGAAATGATCTGCATAACAGCGATCATTTTCCTCTCGTCATCTCCCAGACTGGAGGTAGTAGTGTAAGACAACGCTTACCTACTTACGTGTACAGTCGGGCAGATTGGACGCTATTCACACAATTGGCAGTTGTTGATAATGAAATGGTTATGATCGATGATATTGATGATGCTATATATAAGGTCACCAAAGCAATATTAAATGCAGCTGATGCATCTATTCCTAAGAGTTCCTTTACAACACACAGGCGTTGCAAACCTTGGTGGAACAAAGAATGCCAAGAGCATTACAGAAAACAAAGGAAGTTATGGGGGTTATTTAGGAGATACCCCACAACGGAGAATCTTGTCGCCTTTAAGAGAGCAAGAGCTCTAGCTCGCAGAGCTCGTCGTCGAAGTCAGAAGGAATCCTGGTCTCGCTATGTATCCTCAATTACTTCTTCCACATCCAGTAAACAGTTGTGGAGAAGAGTGAAAGCAGCCAATGGAATATATAGAGAATTTTCAATTCCTATTTTGAAATCCGGAGCTGCTATATACTCTTCTCCTAAGGACATCGCTAACGTCCTTGGTGAAACCTTTGCTAGCGTCTCAAGCAACGACTCTTATAGTCCTTCGTTTCTAAGGACAAAGAGTCGTGCTGAGCGAACACCAATTCGTTTCAACCAAGGTGAAGCCTTGCCTTACAACTGTGAATTTCGGATGTTGGAATTGAAGAGAGCATTACAGCAGGCCAATAATACCAGTCCAGGACCTGATGGAATCAGCTATCAAATGCTTCGAAATTTAAGTCCAGACTCCCTATCGAACATATTATATTTTTTCAATAGGATCTGGACTGAAAAGAAATTCCCATCAGCTTGGAATGAAGCGGTAGTGATTCCGATCCTTAAGGCTGGTAAGGATCCTTCAGATCCTTCAAATTATCGACCAATAGCTCTGACAAGCTGTTTCTGTAAGACTCTCGAACGTATGGTCAACGCCCGTCTCGTATATGTCTTAGAAAAAAATAAATGCATACATATTAATCAGAGTGGCTTCCGTAAAGGGAGATCCACTCTTGATAATATCACATATTTGGAGACCCAAATTCGCAATGCTTTTGTGCGTAGAAACCATCTGGTCTCCATTTTCTTTGACATCGAGAAGGCATACGACCGTACATGGCGATATGGAATTCTCCGTTCATTATATGATTTTGGCTTTCGGGGTAATCTCCCGATATTCCTACAGAATTTTTTAAGCTCCCGTGTTTTTAAAGTTCGTATTGGAACAGTTTTTTCCAATACTTTTATTCAAGCCGAGGGTGTCCCCCAAGGCTCCATTTTAAGTGTCACTATTTTTAATTTATTCATCAGTAACATTCTACATCAATTACCACCATCAATAAATGGTACACTCTACGTTGACGACCTGCAAATATCATGTCAGGGTTCGAATATGCGGTTAATTGAGAGACAACTGCAAACAGCAGTTAATAAGCTTGCTGCATGGTGTGCTGAGAATGGCCATACTTTATCTCCTAGCAAGAGCAGATGTGTCCACTTCTGTAGAAAGACTAGCCTGCATAATGATCCAACTATTTATATCAACAACACTCCAATACAAGTAGTCAATGAAATTAAATTTCTGGGTATTATCTTTGACCGAAAATTAACCTTTCTTCCGCATATTTTAAATTTGCGGAAGAAGTGTGAGCGATCGCTTAATATCCTCAAGGTGTTGTCAAATACATCTTGGGGTGCAGATCGCACATCACTACTTAGGATTTATCAGTCATTGATTCTATCCCGCATTGACTACGGATGTGTTGTTTATGGATCGGCTAGATCTTCTGTTTTACGAAGATTGGACACTGTTCATCACTCTGCTTTGAGGATATGCTCTGGGGCATTCCGCACATCACCCGTCCAGAGTCTATACGTGATATGTCATCAATTACCGTTAGACCTGAGACGTATGCAGCAGTCTCTCAATTATTATGCTAAGATCATGTCGACCCCTGACCATCTGTTACGTTCCATGGTACCTAATGCCTCTCTTAAAACGACTATATGATGCTCGGTCCATTGAGCATCCCACCTTTTCTCACAAGAGCCAAATCACATCATCTGGCTCACAGACCTATGTGATGTTCGGATAGAGCCAATTAATCATTTTCTCTATCCATCTTGGTATGAACCAACAAATACCTTTATAAATACCTTTGCTCAATTTAAAAAATCGGACACAACACCTATTGTTTTTCAACAGCTGTACTATTCTCATCGCTGTCAGTATCAATCATACAAACCTGTATTCACAGATGGTTCTAAAACAGCGGGACATGTGGGCTGTGGAGTTTTTATTAATAATACAGATTTTAATTACAGCCTACATTCGTCCTGCTCCATCTTTACTGCTGAAGCAACTGCTATATATTATGCGCTTCAGCATGTGAATACAGGCAACTATCATAAATATTGTATCTATACTGACAGCATGAGTATTATTGAAGCTTTGAAGAACAATAGTGTTACCTGTCATCCTGTTGTGTCCAAAATTTTTAAAGCATTGGATTCCCTTGCTGGCAAGGGAAAAGAAATTGTATTTTGTTGGATACCAAGCCACATGGGTCTTGAAGGCAATGAGAGAGCAGATGCAGCTGCAAAGGCTGCATCAGATCCAATTTTACCATCGGTTCCTCTCTCAGATGTGAGAAAGGCTATAAAAAGTTTTATATATGGTCTTTGGCAGGAGTCATGGAACTTGCAGGTCGGCAACAAATTACATACCATTTTCTCATCCCTCATTTCATTGTCAGTTTTACCGTTACGAAGTGCAGATGTTAGATTGACTCGCCTTCGTATCGGACACACACGTTTCACACACAGACATTTGTTTTTAAACGAACTAAATCCATGGTGTGAAACGTGTGATGAACCATTCACTGTTTATCATATTTTAATTTCATGTCATGATTTTAACCAACAACGTTTACAATTTTTTAAAACTGATTTTATCACTTTATTTGATATCATAGGGGATCCACCCCATAAAAACATATTTGCTTTCTTGAAGGCAATAGGTTTCATACATTATATCTGATTTACATGTTAAATTTTAAAAATTGTGTTTATAGTTGATTTTTCTTTTTTATATTTTATAAATTGATTTTAAAATAATATATACACATAATTTTATTTTTTTAAAAAAATTTTAATGTTGCTTGGGTTTAAAAAAATAAATAAATAAATAAATAAAGCTAAAAAAACTTACTTTTGGCGCAGCATGTCCAATTTTGGACCTTGCGCCATAAAACCCAACCAACCAACCAACTAAGCGACAAACAATATGGATTTTCAAAAGGTAGAGGAACAGATGACGCATTGTATAATTTGGTACAAACAATTAAAAATAATAAAGCCTCTAAAATATATACTTGTTTAATCTCACTAGATATTCAAAATGCATTTAACTCTATTCATTGGCACCAAATCATAAATATATTACAGAACCACAGAGTAAACAATAACCTACTTAGGACAATAGCCTCATTCCTTAAAAACCGGACATATATAGATGGAAATAATATAAAGCAGAAGTACGATAAAGGAGTCCCTCAGGGGTCCAGCCTGGGGCCTATACTATGGAATTTGGTGATGAATGAGTTATTGAAAGAAAACATAGAACCAGGTATAAAAATTCAAGCTTTTGCTGACGACATAATAGTAACAATAGCTAATAAATCCTATTATCATTTCTCCAAACAATCAGAATTACCGCTTCAAATAATAGCAAATTGGGCAAAGAAGTATCATTTAAAATTAAGTACAGCCAAATCCAAATATACAATCTTTGTAATAAAGAAAGATATAACAAGGAGACCGACTATTAAATACGAAAATGAAAGAATAAAATATTCAGAAAACATAAACTATCTTGGCGTAACTTTTGATAACAAACTACAATGGATTCCACATTTAAACGAAATTAAAGAGAAGATACTCGGATTAACAAACAAATTAAACAGAGTCACAAAGGCAACATGGGGGCTAAAACCAAATATCATTAAAGGAATTTACCTTAAAGTCATAGAAAAAATTATCTTGTATGGCAGTCCTTGTTGGTACGAAGATATGGTAAAGATTAATATGAAATTGCTTCAAATACAGAGGATCCCATTGTTGAAAATGAGCAAGTGTTATCGAACAGTGGCGACAGATGCTTTGAATGTATTGACGGGTTGTGTCCCAATAGATATTAAAGTTAAATCACAAAAATTAAAGTTCGAATTATGGCAAAGAAAACAATCAATTAAAATAGATGATAGAATATTTACTCCAGAAAACAGTTGGACTAAAAAGATTAACTGGGACCCTCCATGGGAGAAAATCCCTATAAGTTGGGACAGTGAAATCATCCAGAGGAACTATTACGCATATTCTGATGGTTCAAAAATAAACGGAAAAGTAGGATGTGCAACCATAATCAGACATAAAGAAGTAACAATTAAAACAAAGCAAATAAGACTATCTGATAACGCTACAGTATTTGAAGCAGAAGCAGTGGCCTTGTTATATACTATAAATTACTGTATTAAACATAATATAAATGAATGCGACATCCACACAGACGCTAAATCCGTATTACAGGCAATTAGTAATTGGAAAATAGAAAACAATACCATTAAGGAAATCTTATCAATTATAAAGAAATATCCAAACCACTTCAAACTACATTGGGTGAAGTCCCATATTGGAATTAAATGGAACGAGGAAGTTGACCAAATGGCGAAACAAGCAACAGAATTAGATACTATACACTATCAATCACAGTACACTAGACTTCAAATAAAGAATATATTAAAACACCAAGAAAAGATAAACTGGCAAAAAAGATGGACTAACTCAAGCAAAGCAAGGAACGTCCATTCGATATTCCCTAAGGTCTCGGTTAAAAGAAATATTTCTAACTTTTACCTAAATCAAATCATAACAGAACATGGTACCTTCGCTAGCTATCAAAATAGATTCCACGGAAAAACAGCTATATGCCAATATGACGACAAAATTCAGGACGTTAAACATGTCATATACGAATGCCAATTTTTTCATGACATAAGAAAAACTATGTTTCCAGATAACTTTAATAATATGAAAATGATACAACTAATAAATAACAACAAATTTAGAAAGGCAGCAGAAAAAATCATAAATATATTATTACAAAATAGTCTAAATGAAAACGACCTCTGAGGCTTCATCTAAAAACGTAATACAATTTAAATCTATACCCACTATCATCATTATAATGTTATATTAATGTAATTAATAAGGTTATAAGACTATTGTTGTTATTGAGTTTTAATATGCCTGTAATACTTTACCTTATAAGAAAGACACTTATTATGAGTTTGTTATCCAAGAAAGACACTTGTTTATTTTTAAGTATTTATTGTTTTGTTTTCTGGGACATAAAGTTGTGATGTCCCTTATATATTTTTGTATTGTATTGTATATTATATTAATAAAGGCAAACCGCCTTCTTCCGTCAGGGGAGGTTTTGGTGGGTTGCAGGGTGGTGGTTGCCGGGCTGTGTGCAGGGCCCGACTGGTCATGGTCGCCGGACGGCTTGGCTCCACCCGAGTTTTCGGATTCACCCCGGGACCAGATTCTCCGTCTCCTGGTGCGAAAGATACTGTTGCTCTGGCAGGAGGTAGCTGCGCACTGCGGCTTCGCCGCACATGTGCCGCTCGTGCTGGGCGGGTTTACTACTCGCAATTGACTGTTTTGACCGTGTGCCCTCGGGCGGGTCGGTCGTAAATCTCGTTTATGTTACCACACCGGCGTTGCAAACCATGGTGGAATGATGAATGTAAACAAACTTATAAAAAACAAAGGAAGTTATGGGGGTTATTTCGGAGGTACCCCACAACGGAGAATCTTATCGCCTTTAAGAGAGCAAAAGCACTAGCTCGCAGAGCTCGTCGTCGAAGTCAGAAGGAATCCTGGTCCTGCTATGTATCTTCAATAACATCTTCAACTTCCAGTAAGCAGTTGTGGAGGAGGGTGAAAGCAGCCAGTGGAATTTATAGAGAATTTTCTATCCCTATATTAAAATCCGGAGCTGCTATATACTCTTCTCCTACGGATATTGCTAACGTCCTTGGTGAAGCATTTGCTAACGTTTCAAGCTCGAACTCTTATAGTCCTTCGTTCTTGAGGACTAAGAGTCGTGCTGAGCGAGTACCAATTCGCTTCAACCATCGACAAACTTTACCGTACAACTGTGAATTTGGAATGTTTGAATTGAAGAAAGCTTTACAGCAGGCCAAAAACACCAGTCCAGGACCTGATGGAATCAGTTATCTCATGCTTCAACATTTGAGTCCAGACTCCCTGTTGAACTTACTTTACCTGTTCAATAGGATCTGGACGGAAAATGAATTTCCATCTTTATGGCAAGAAGCAATAGTGATTCCTGTCCTAAAGGCTGGTAAGGATCCTTCTGATCCTTCAAATTATCGACCAATTGCTCTGACGAGTTGCTTCTGTAAGACTCTCGAACGTATGGTCAACGCCCGTCTCGTATATGTCTTAGAAAAAAATAAATGTATACATAATAATCAGAGTGGCTTCCGTAAAGGGAGATCCACTCTTGATAATATCACATATTTGGAGACCCAAATCCGCAATGCTTTTGTGCGGAGGAACCATCTGGTCTCCATTTTCTTTGACATCGAGAAGGCATACGACCGTACATGGCGATATGGAATTCTCCGTACATTATATGATTTTGGCTTTCGGGGTAATCTGCCGATATTTCTACAGAATTTTTTATGCTCCCGTGGTTTTAAAGTACGTATTGGACGCCATACGTCCAATACTTTTACACAATCTGAGGGTGTTCCTCAGGGCTCTATTTTAAGCGTCACACTTTTTAGCCTCTTCATCAGTAACATTCTTCATCAACTTCCATCATCAGTAAATGGTACTTTGTTTGTTGACGACCTGCAAATATCATGCGAGGGGTCCAATATGCGATTAATTGAGAGACAACTGCAAACAGCAGTTAATAAACTTGCTGCATGGTGTGCTGAGAATGGCCATACCTTATCACCAAGCAAGAGTAAATGTGTCCACTTCTGCAGAAAGACTAGTCTGCATAATGATCCAACTATTTATATCAACAACACTCCAATACAAGTAGTCAATGAAATAAAATTCTTGGGTATTATCTTTGACCGAAAATTAACCTTTCTTTCGCATGTTTTGTATTTGCGGAAGAAGTGTGAGCGATCGCTTAATATCCTCAAGGTGTTGTCAAATACATCTTGGGGTGCAGATCGCACATCACTACTTCGAATTTATCAGTCATTGATTCTATCCCGCATTGACTACGGGTGTGTTGTTTATGGATCGGCTAGATCTTCTATTTTACGAAGACTGGACACAGTTCATCACTCTGCTTTGAGAATATGCTCTGGGGCATTCCGCACATCACCCGTCCAGAGTCTATACGTGATATGTCATCAATTACCGTTAGACCTGAGACGAATGCAGCAGTCTCTCAATTATTATGCTAAGATCATGTCGACCCCTAATCATCCGATACGTTCCATGGTTCCTAATGCCTCTCTTAAAAGACTGTTTGATGCTCGACCAATGAGCATCCCACCTTTTCTCACACGAGCTAAATCACATCTATGGCTCACAGACCTATGTGATGTTCAGATAGAGACTATAGACCAAAATCTCTATCCACCTTGGTATCAACCAACAAATACATTTATAAATACTTTTGCACAATTTAGAAAATCGGACACAACACCTATTGTTTTTCAACAGCTATATTGTTCTCATCGCTGTCAGAACCAATCTTACAAACCTGTATTCACGGATGGATCTAAGACCTCAGGACATGTCGGCTGTGGAATTTTTATCAATAACATAACTTTTAGCTACAGCCTACATTCGTCCTGCTCCATCTTTACTGCTGAAGCCACAGCTATTTATTATGCGCTTCAGCATGTGAATACAGATGATTATCTTCAATACTGTATCTATACTGACAGCATGAGTATTTTAGAGGCTTTGAAGAACAATAGCGTTACATGTCATCCAGTTGTGTCCAGAATTTTTAAAGTATTAGATTCCCTTGCTGGCAAGGGAAAAGAAATTGTATTTTGTTGGATACCAAGCCACATGGGTCTTGATGGAAACGAGAGAGCGGATGCAGCTGCAAAGGCTGCTGAAGAACCAATTTTACCATCGGTTCCGCTCTCAGATGTGAGAAAGGGTATAAAAAGATTTATATATGGTCTTTGGCAGGAATCGTGGAACTTGCAGGTCGGAAACAAACTGCATAGCATTTTCTCATCCCTCACCTCATTATCAGTTTTACCGTTACGAAGTGCTGATGTCCGTTTGACTCGCCTTCGTATCGGACACACGTTTCACACACAGGCATTTATTTCTAAGTGAGTTGTGTCCATGGTGTGAAACGTGTGATGAACCCTACACAGTATATCATATTTTAATCTCATGTCAAGATTTTAACCATTTACGTTTACACTATTTTAAAACTGACATTTTAACTTCATTTGATTTATTGGGGCATCCACCCCATCGAAACCTATTTGCATTTTTGAGAGCTATAGGTTTCTTAAATTTTATTTAAATATATGTTATGAATTTTAAAATATATATATATATCTAAATTATTTACTTTTTATATTTCATAAAAAGATTTTAAAACTATATTTACACTGACTTTTGTTTTTTAAAATTTTAATGTTGTTTGGGTTTTTTTTGCAAAAAAAATAAATAAATAAATAAAAATAATAAAAAAATGTAAATCAACAATAATTTTAGACTTGGCGCAGCTTGTCCTGTTTGGACCTTGCGCCAGAAAACCCAACCAACCAACCAACCAACCTCTCCCACGGGAGCACACACTGACATTACTAAAAGCTAAATTTTATATTGTGAAATTAAAGGAGGGTACATTTGATACTGTATCCCCTTTCCTAATCCAGAAAGGTATTTCTGGCAATATCGGCGAAGTGAAGAGCATCCGGAAGCTTCGTTCTGGTGATTTGATGATAGAAGTTGCTTCAGATGCACAAGCAACTCTGATTGGCAACATGAATAAGCTAGCTAACCTTGAGGTGTCTGTCTCTCCTCACTTGAATCTTAACTTTTCACGTGGTGTGGTATCCGCCAAGGATTTGCTAAATACGCCTACGGACGAGATCTTAGAAAATCTTATAGATCAAAAGGTCTGCGCTGTTAAACGCATCACTGTCAGACGGGATGGGCAGTTTATTAATACTAAACATCTCGTACTGACATTTGCGACGCCAGACCTACCGCAGCATATTAAAGCTGCGTATATGCATCTATCCGTCAGGCCGTTTATACCAAATCCTTTGCGTTGTTTCCAGTGCCAGAGATTTGGTCACTCCAAAGCGACTTGCAGAGGCAAACTGACTTGCGCTCGCTGCGCAGCAGTTGGCCACGACAGTTCGTCTTGTACTGCAAAGGAGAGGTGTGTCAACTGTAAAGGTGACCACCCCTCCTACGCTAGAAGTTGTCCTATCTGGTTACTGGAGAAGGAGATCACAACCACTAAAGTTAAGAATAACTGCTCATATCCTGAGGCGAGACGTGCTGTTACAGCACGAACACCTCAAGCAGGAGTTAGCTATGCATCTGTCGCCGCCAAGGTCACCAGAACAACTAGTACGCAAACTGATGCTCTTTCACTTCCAATAGTGAAATTACTCCTTACATCTGTACAGAGGCCAAAATCTACCTCCACATCAACTACCCGCAAAAAAGCTCCTATTGCAAGATCAAAAGGCATAATAGCTTTAAAACTAAAATCTGCAAAGGAGGGCAATTTTAGGCCCTCCATATCCACCCGTAAAACCTTATCCCTGGAAGCTGACGCGGTTACCTTACATCCCTCGGACGAAGATCTGTCACTCGAGGAGATGTCAGATGACATGCCTTCCAGCTCCGGGAAAGGAGCTTTTCAAATTGAACAATAACTTCCTTTGTTTCATGGAACTGCCATGGTTTGCGCTCTCATCATGATGACATCAAGTCTATAATTTCAGTTTACAACCCCGCATGTGTTGCACTTCAGGAAACATTCCTGAAGTCCAGCAATAACTTTTCCATGCGTGGGTTTAAAAGCTTTAGAAAGGACTGTGGTGATGATGGTGCAGTGTCTGGAGGTGTTTGTATATTAACATCTAATACTTTTCCCAGCACTGCCCATCCATTAAATACTATTCTACAGGCTGTTGCTGTAAGAATTCATACTGCATGCTTATTAACACTCTGTAGTTTATATTTACCACCACATGATGTCATCCGCCTAGAGGAACTCGATGCTTTAACAGATCAGCTGCCAACACCATTTCTGTTGTTAGGTGACTTTAACGGCCATAGTTCTTTGTGGGGAAATGATGATACTAATTCTCGCGGTCGGCAGATAGAGCGGTTTATTTCAGATAATAGTCTCTGTCTGCTTAATACCGACGAGAAGACATATTTCCATTCACCCACAAGAACATTTCATTCTCTCGATCTAGCCATTTGTTCTCCATCTCTTCTGCCATTGTTAAATCTAATAGTAGGAAATGATCTGCACAACAGCGATCATTTTCCTCTCGTCATCTCCCAGACTGGAGGTAGTAGTGTAAGACAACGCTTACCTACTTACGTGTACAGTCGGGCAGATTGGACGTTATTTACACAATTGGCAGTTGTTGATGATAACATGGTTTCGATCGAAGATATTGATATTGCCGTCAGTAAAGTCACTGAAACAATTAAGAATGCAGCTGATGCATCAATACCTAAGAGTTCCTCTATACCACGTAGGCGTTGCAAACCTTGGTGGAACAAACAATGCCAAGAAACATATAAAAAACAGAGGAAGTTATGGGGAATATTTAGGAGGTACCCCACAACGGAGAATCTTATCGCCTTTAAGAGAGCAAAAGCATTAGCTCGCAGAGTCCGTCGTCGAAGTCAGAAGGAATCCTGGTCCTGCTATGTATCTTCTATAACATCTTCAACTTCAAGTAAGCAGTTGTGGAGAAGGGTGAAAGCAGCCAACGGAATTTATAGAGAATTTTCTATTCCTATTTTAAAATCCGGAGCTGCTATATACTCTTCTCCTACGGATATAGCTAACGTCCTTGGTGAAGCATTTGCTAACGTCTCAAGCTCGAACTCTTATAGTCCTTCGTTTTTGAGGACTAAGAGTAGAGCTGAGCGAGTACCAATTCGCTTCAACCATCGACAAGTCTTACCGTACAACTGCGAATTTGGAATGTTTGAATTGAAGAAAGCTTTACAGCAGGCCAATAATACCAGTCCAGGACCTGATGGAATCAGCTATCCAATGCTTCGAAATTTAAGTCCAGACTCCCTATCGAACGTATTATATTTGTTCAATAGGATCTGGACTGAAAATAAATTTCCATCTTTATGGCAAGAAGCAATAGTGATTCCTGTCCTCAAGGCTGGTAAGGATCCTTCAGACCCTTCAAATTATCGACCAATTGCTCTGACGAGTTGCTTTTGTAAGACTCTCGAACGTATGGTCAATGCTCGTCTCATCTGTGTCTTAGAAACTAATAATTATATCCATAAAAATCAGAGTGGCTTTCGGAAAGGAAGATCCACTCTTGATAATATGATATACTTGGAAACTCAAATCCGCAACGCTTTTGTGCGGAGAAATCACTTAGTTTCCATTTTCTTCGACATAGAGAAGGCTTATGACCATACATGGCGATATGGAATTCTCCGGACATTATATGATTTTGGCTTTCGGGGTAATTTGCCGATATTCCTACAGAATTTTTTATGCTCCCGTGTTTTTAAAGTACGTATTGGAAGTTATACATCCAATACTTTTACACAATCTGAGGGTGTTCCTCAGGGCTCTATTTTAAGCGTCACACTTTTTAGTCTCTTCATCACTAACATTCTTCATCAGCTTCCATCATCCGTACATGGTACTTTGTTTGTAGACGACCTGCAAATATCATGCGAGGGTTCGAATATGCGATTAATTGAGAGACAACTGCAAACAGCAGTTAACAAGCTTGCTGCATGGTGTGCTGAGAATGGCCATACTTTATCTCCTAGCAAGAGTAGATGTGTCCACTTCTGTAGAAAGACTAGCCTTCACAATGATCCAGTTATTAAAATCAACAACTTCCCAATACAAGTAGTCAATGAAATAAAATTTCTGGGTATTATCTTTGACCGAAAATTGACCTTTCTTCCGCATATTTTATATTTGCGGAAGAAGTGTGAGCGATCGCTTAATATCCTCAAGGTGTTGTCAAATACATCTTGGGGTGCAGATCGCACATCACTACTTCGCATTTATCAGTCATTGATTTTATCCCGCATTGACTACGGAAGTGTTGTTTATGGATCGGCTAGATCTTCTATTTTACGAAGACTGGACACAGTTCATCACTCTGCTTTGAGGATATGCTCTGGGGCATTCCGCACATCACCCGTCCAGAGTCTATACGTGATATGTCATCAATTACCGTTAGACCTGAGACGAATGCAGCAGTCTCTCAATTATTATGCTAAGATCATGTCGACCCCAAATCATCCGATACGTTCCATGGTTCCAAATACCTCTCTCATGAGATTATATGATGCTCGTCCAATGAGCATCCCACCTTTTCTCACACGAGCCAAATCACATCTGTGGCTCACAGACCTACATGATATTCGGATTGAGTCTGTACCTCAATTTGCTCATCCGCCTTAGTATAACCCAACATTTAATTTTATCAATACCTTTGCTCACTACAGAAAATCTGACACAACACCTATTGTTTTTCAGCAGCTATATTCTTCTCATCGCTGTCAGTATCAATCATACAAACCTGTATTCACAGACGGTTCTAAAACAGCAGGACATGTGGGCTGTGGAGTATTTATCAATAATACAGCTTTTAGTTACAGCCTACATCCATCCTGCTACGTCTTTACTGCTGAAGCAACCGCCATCTTCTATGCGCTTCAGCACGTGAATACAGATGACTCTCGTAAATTTTGTATTTACACTGACAGCATGAGTATTATTGAAGCTTTGAAAAACAATAGCGTTACCTGCCATCCTGTTGTGTCGAGAATTTTCTCAGCATTGGATTCCCTTGCTGGCAAGGGATACAAAATAATATTTTGTTGGGTAATTACCAGAATTTCGTCTGTGTAATACTTATCTTTATTTGCCAATTTGGCAAGTTATCCCGGAGGTTGTCATGGCTGCGATAATGCGTAAGTACCAAAATATGCAATTATATTACAGGACGAGAATTTAATATGCCCCGAATTTACAGGATAGATGTTTTACAGGCTTTTATGTAATTCTATACAAGCAGCTGCTGTTAGAAACGATTGGTCTGAAATGTAATGATCTATTCAACAATCATTAGCTTATAACGTTATACAAATAGTTCCTAATGCAATGGAGATACAACAAGACAATATGATTGTGTGTATTTCAAAGCTACTTTTAGTACATCCAAATATGCCAATGCATGTGTATGAGATGTAATGAACATGCCCTTATAATCTGAGCTATTCGCACTCTGCTCGTGCAATCGCGCAGGCAGGAGGTCGGCCCTTTAACACGACGAGTCGGGCGCGCAGCGCCCGGCATGGGTCCCTCCCGCCGGGCCGAACGGAGAAGCGCGCGATCGCAAGAGCAGAGTGTGCTGTCCGTCACTTCGAAAGCGCTCCGATCTCGTCGTCTGATCGAGTCCCAACCCAACCACTTATGCAGCGGTGGGTTTTATAGTGGACTGACCGAGTGTCGGGGAGTCGAGTGCAGCCGTGACTTACAACTGCTGTTTCGTTTGTGGACCTGCTTTTTTTTATTTATGTGAGCCTAGATCTGCGGGGAGTGAAAGGCAGATAAGACTCGTGATTTTCCACTTATAAATAAGTAGGAAAAATCGCGGTTCAAAAATTAGTTTAATATCTTGCTATTCGGTGAATAGCGTATCAGATATTAAGCTGATAAGAACAGATTTTTGGAGCGGAAGGGGGGCCTCAGAGGATATCCTCATCCTAGGCGGGAGTTATTAAATTAAGAAAAACTAAGTTAATGGGAGAAAAAAAAATCATATTTAAATTTTAAAGAAACTAATTTTGAATATGGTCAATTTAACAATAATAATAATATATATACATATGTACAAAATTTCTATTGACCAAAAAATAAACAATTTAAGTGAACATAAAATCTATCTTAATAAAAAATTGGGGGACTGGATTTTGCTACAGGAACCCAAATCACATGAACCAGATTAATGCCGAAAAGGCCACTGTGTAGCATGTCGGGTGTGTATAGCGCATTCCAGGAACCTCAAGCAAACATTATGCTTCATTAATCCCTAAGGTGCTCCAAAAATATCGCGAACAAATTGGGCAAAATGTGCCTTTATTTAACAAAATCGCATAGAGATACAATACAATAATGGAATACAAATAGAAGAAATGACAATAATGAAATTAGTGACAGTGTTGAATGGGCATTGTCCCTTAGTCCTGCTGGGGTTGACCAGTGACATGTTCCATATATATATTCCTAGAGTATCTGATGGTGTCAGATACTATCAGCTTCTTCATCAATTTGCCATACGATCTTGAGCAGATTTTAGAAATTACCGGATCGTTGAGTTTATCCCAAGATCCAAGTGATCCCACCACGATAGCATGTGTTTCGACAGTTTTGTAGTGTTTCTTTAGTTCACATGCTACTGGCTCATATTTACTGATCTTTCTTTCTCTAGCAATATTTAGGGCAGAAATTCGGTTTTCAAATGGTACAGTTATATCTAGTATGATCGCCTTATCCCTGCCTTTTGTTAGGACGATGTCTGGTCTTAAGTCCTTGACTCCATGAACCTCTTGGTTTGAAAATGGAATTGAAAAACGTTTAATGGCTGCTTTTTTAATTCTTTCAACAATGGAGTCATGTCGTGCTTGTATTAGTCTGGAGTGCTTCATGCAATGATTAATGACATGCGGTAAGGTTTCATCGGGCCCAAAACATACACGGCATTTGGTTGAGAAGTTTCTGGCCCGAATGGCGTCACTTACATGTCGGCAACCATTGAGAGGAAGTAAATTGAGACGTGCGGGATGGACGAATCTCCAGTCGCAAAATCTTGTGAAGTTACCTTCACGTAGGAAGTGTGTACTAACTTTGGCGCTCGCAACACACTCCATAGCTTTGCCCTGACTGGTTTTTCGGATAAGGGTCTCCGCCTGGTTCTCTCTGAAGTGGTTCCTTAGGCGCCGAAAGATTTCATTCCTTTGTTTGTTTTTGATCTCAATCTCGTTAACATGTAGGGATAGCTCTTCATCATTATATTCCCACTTGACCTTTAGTCTCCCAGACGCTTTTCTTGCATTGGACCAGATGGAGGACAGAGGATTTGAAGTGATTTTATCTTCGTTTTTGATTTCTTGCGATAAATACTTCATTACATCCTCCTCGTCAACCTCACGATGGAATCTGGATTCAACCAGTTGATAAAGGTCTTGCCATGCCATACCGCTAATGATAGTGTCTGGAGAAGTCAGTAGTTTGTACGCTCCATCCACCGCTGCGATGTCTGCATCATTAGCCGCCAGGGGTATTCCTATCATCCCAGCCTGGGTACTTCCGTAGAGATATGAGTTGCATGCCTCGTTCGGGAGGTTCAGGGTTGCTTTTACCAGTGGCTTTATGTAGGAGTCAACAGACTTCCAAGCAGTTTTCGGATGTCGGCCATTCCTCATGTCGAAGAGCATTGCTGGGTATATAAAAGTTTTAAGGGCGTCCAGTCTTTGCCAAGGAGCAAGTGGTGAATTGAGGATTTTATCCGCAGCATCTATGTATCTGTTTATACTTGCATTTGCTGGTAGGATTCGAAAGCCAACTGGATTACCCAGGAATTCTTTGCACTCGGATTCCCTCAAAGTGGTAATTCTATCAGGACCAATGTAGAAATTGGTGTTCCTGGTCCCGACAGGATGTTCACCGGAGATGTGCAACGCAAAGCATTTCTTTGTGTTTATTTGTAAACCAATTCGATTGCAGAGTTCGTTTGCTAGGTCTAATTGATGTTGTAGCTCATTGCTGTTATATGCCAAAATTGTGACGTCGTCTGCATATGCTAAGCATCTGTGTCTAGGTAGCTCTTCTCTTTCAATGGTATCAAATTGAGCCTGAAGGATTAGGTTATCGACCAGCTTAGGTTGCTGAGCGAAGTCTTCCATGGATGGTGAAGGAAGTTCACAAATCTTTATTGGATTATCAGGGATATCCATGGGAGCTTGACCTTGTAGGCCTCTAACAACAGGATCAATGACAAGGTTAAAGAGGGGTCCACTAATTGGGTCACCCTGTTTAACTCCTGCTGATATCTTGATTGGGTCGGTTAGGCCATCAGCAGATAGTATTTGAACGTATGAATTGGTGTATAGGTCCTCAATGATCGAAACGAAATCCTCACCCGCTCCAGTTGCTCTTAGTGCTTGTATAATGGCAGAGTGCGGAACGGATCCAAATGCATTTGTGATGTCAATTGATCCGAGGCATGCGTTCTTTTTGTGGAGTCTGGCGTCACGTAGGTGTTTTTGGACCACGAAGTTGTGTTCAAAGACACCGTCGTAGGGAAGGAATCCTTTCTGACAGTAGCTTAGAACAGCGTTTTCATTGATCCAGCAAACCAGTCGTCTAGTGAGGATGCCAGTGTATAGCTTATAGATTGTGGAAGAGAGAGCAATGGGCCTCCAATCGCTGATACAGGTTTGGTTTGTGCCTTTGGGGATTAGGACGACCCGTGACTTCTTCCACTCATCTGGGATCCTTCGTGTCTTCAGACATATATTGAAAATGATGGCCAACACTTCACCTTCAGGGTCGATGGCTTTCCAATGATTGAAGGTTAGCCTATCAGGACCAGGAGAGGTGTTGGTTGTGGCAAATAATCTTTTTCGCACTTCTTGTGCAGAGATTGGGTCTAGGTCAATTGTATCGTTGGCAGAAGGCACACTATTGAAAATTGTAGAATCAAATTCTCGATCCCTATAGAGCTCAGAGAAATGGGAGTAGATTTCATCACGACCCAGGTCACATCTTTTCGAGGTGTCGCCAAGGATGTCACGAATCGTTCGTCGTTTATTTCTTTTATATGCCTTTTGAATTTTGGTGGCAACAGCAATGGGGTTGCTTTCACTAGTAGCCTGACTGTCAGTTGTCATCCGAGTGCTACTATAGTCCCTCGGAGGAGGAAGCTTGACAAAGTTGATACAAACCTTTTCAATATCGCTCAGAAGGCTTATGAATCGTCCCCAGTGCTCATGTGGGTCATCTGAATCAAGGATTTGTTTAAGTTGAGGAGCGAACTTGATGAGTGGGAGATCATCCTCATCGTTGGCAACTGAAATGTGGGTAACTGCCTCATCTTGGCTAGTGAAGAATGGTTCATCTGGGGGCAGTACCTCGTAATTCTTCCTCAATGAATTCAAAGTCAGAGTCAGTTTGTTCAAGGCTTATAACCGGTTCATCCGACAGGTCTGCTGGTCGTTGTGTATTAGGAGTGTCCGTGATTAGGACATTTGTAGGATTAGTGCTAGTGCTAGGAGCACATTCTGGAGTAATTGTTCTGGAGTGTATTGGTTTTGTGTCTGATGCATTTGCGTTGTCAATTGATTGTGCTGTGGTAGTAATTCTATTGTTTTCTTTACTAGGCACAGTCTTACTCATTACATCCTTTCTATTCCTTCTGCTGACTTGCTTTTTGAGCTTAGGAACATTCTCAAGGGCATTAGTACGCTTGTGCATTTTGAGATGGTTTCGCAGTCCTTGGTTTGTGAAGGTAGCAAAGCCACACTCCTTGCAATTGAAGCAGGTGTCTGCCTTAGCGCCATGAGCTATAAGACCATCCCGTAGACACCTATGAGCAGATGGTTTGTTTCCGGCGAGGTGTCCGCAGATACCACACCAATTGATGCATTCGTTGATGTCTATCGAATGATCCCTGGTTAGGTGCCTTACGAGTGAGGCTCGAGTGGTGAACCAGTCTCTGCAGTTATAAGAGTTTCGACATCCCTTCTCAGTACAGTTTAGATGTGTAGGAAGGGGGAACATGAGGTGGAGTGAATCACCATTTCTGGTAATGGAGTCATTGGGATTGGTAGCAATATGACTATGCCGATGCTCAGATGAATCGTTTGAGGCAGTGTTGATACGGGACGGATCACGTTTGGAATCCAAACCATCAACATGAACAGTTTGGGATCCGTGAGAAGCAGTTGAGATGGATGTGGAGTTCGTAAAGACTGAGGGTTCAGTATTATTTTTAAAAGCCGGAGTTGGAACAGAGGAAGTGCGAGCCTTGGCCCTCCGATATTCAAACCTCGGAGTTGGGGCAGGATCAACAGGAAGGTGACGACTCTTGGGAGCAGGGCATCTTGAAGACTTAAGGTGATCAATTTGGACAGGTGCAGCAAGATGGTTTTCCTCCAGGGAGTGAAGATCACTCTTGTTGCCAATTCTTCTAGTTCCAACTTTGTGATCAGAGAGTAGGTGGGTGCGGAGGCCCTTATTGGTAATAGCTTGGTATCCACAGAATTCACATTGAAGCCGAGCAAATTGTGAGTTGGAGACATAGTCACCAGAGGAAGATGTGGCGTCGTCAGTCTTAATCATTTGTTCCTGAGCAAGATTAGGGCAGTTTGATGCACTAACTTGTGAAGCAGGTAAGTTAGGGATTAAATTATCACACAGATCTAGATGGTTTTTCACATGTCTGTCGAGATGTTCCTTATTATTCAGTTGAATTTCACAAAATTGACATGTGAGAGACAGATTAGTAGTCGAGGATTGGTCAATCGTAATTTCGACATCGTCCACAGTGGTCGCAACATTGTCCAATGCATAATCAGAGATGGGTGAACAAGTAGTCTTACAGTCTTTAGAACCGGAAAGTTGGGCGGCATGGGCATCAAGGTGGGCCATAAGCTCATCAGTTGAGATAATTGCGTGGTTGCAAACCCCACAGAATAGGTTTGTTGGCCTATCTTCAGTGACAACCTGGTCACCATCCCGGGGCAGTCGCTCACCTATTGTAGGTAAAAGCTTCCCAGCATTGGATTCGTCATGATGATAGTCAAGTGCATCAGGATTGGCAGCGGACAAGTGAGGGGACTCAAAAATTAGATTGCTAACATCATTAGGAGGATCTTGAGTAGCCCTTGACCCAGATCCAATAGAAGGGAGAGGTACAAATGGGACCAGCGACCAGCACAGCAATCCATCCTCAACAGAGTTCACGTCGTAAATATCAGAAATTGAAGAGTTATTACTGGTGGTGGACTTCACATGGTATTGGGCAATACTTTGACTGGTTGAGACGGGCGAAAAGTTCGTTTGAGTTGATTCTACACAACTTGGGCTTGGAGTGATCACTGCATCATTATCCGTAGGTGAATGTTTAAGCAAGTGTCGCTTTAGTTTTGATTTGCTAATAAATTGTTTATTACAAATTGGACAATGGCAAGGGGAGCTGAGCAGTGCAGATCTAGTCCGGTATCCAATCGGTGATTCAAACTCGCTGACTTCACTACAGTTTAGATCATGTCCATCAGCTAAATTGGAAGGAGCTACGTTAGAATCCATGGTATAACAAATACAGTCAATGGTACAGAAAGAAGACAATTGGAATGCTGCAAAGAAACAATCGCTCGTGTCTCCCCTACTCCTAAATAGCAATGGAGCAATCGCAAGAAAGGTAAGGAACTGTCAAATTAGGAATCAAATAAGTCATCAGAAAAAGACATAGCACAAGTCTTAGCAGTTGCTAATTATTGTAGCGAGTTTTAATGAATGTTTGGTTAGGAAAAAATACTGATATCCGAAGGAAAAAAAAATTGGCCAGAAAGATAAATTTGGAATAGGACTTAAGAGAAAGTTTAGTTTTAGTGGGAGGTGGATATCATTTAATTTTGACTATTAAATTTTGAATATCCTTGTGCTTACTCAGAGATTACTCAATAGAAATTTTAATTCAATACCTAGTGGAATTGGCCAGCCAGTGTGTCCGTAAAAGAACTGGCAAAAAGAGGAACCAGAATCGGAAGTGAATAATCTGGTATTGAACTGATAATAAAAATCATAATTTGGACCTAGTCAGTTCATAAATCCTATCAAGTTTATCTACCGTCCAATACGCCTACTCACGTCTCCACTAGATATACATCATAGCGCGAGACTCAGATATTGGAGAAGAACAAAGTCCCTATTCTGTAGCTAAAGATGCTACAGACTACGAAGAAAACACCAAACAGCTCCGCCTACACATAAGTCAGAGGCCCTTCCTTGTACTTTGAACAAGTCCATTTCCAAGGTAAGACTTAACTTCTAGAGAGTGGGTGTAACCCTTTGGCAGTCTTAGCAACGCCCACAATACAAGTGTACTATGAATGCGTGTTAGACTTTCATGAAACGAAACTTGACGTTGTCCGATTGTAACCTTCTGGGGACTGAGTCCCCGCCCAGTTAACATTCAATACAACTCGGTGAGTGCCACTCTGCGAGACCAGGATCACTCCCATAAAGCTCGCAGAGAGCCTGAGCACCGCAAGTTTGGCTCCACCCACAGTGAGTACTGACCAGAAGTCCAGAGACATCTCTGGAATGCTTAAGATCAGCCTGAGCACATTCAGGGGGCGTTTCATGGACTTAGTCTTCTCTCAGACCGAGAGTACTGACTTAGAGTCTGGAGACATTTCCAGAATGCTCAAAGCCAGCCTGAGCTCACCAAGAGAAGAGCTAACTCAGCCAAAGTCGAAGAATTGTCGAAGGCCCAAAAACTCCTCCTACTGAGAGTACCAACTGAGAGACTGGAGACATATCCAGTGCTTCAAAGCTGGCCTGAGCTCCTGGGAGAGGGCGTGTCCCTACGAACCTCCTCCTAACACACTGAGAGGTTCATGGTCGAAGTCCCTGCAGACATTGGTCCTAACCGGTGAGGGTGGCGTCATCAGAGGGAAGATATCGTTACAGCTCGTGCCGGAGTTTCCTCCGTCGGACACACTTTGTCGCCTATCTTCCAACTTCAGATAGTCCCCTCCTACTTCCAATGTCTCTGTGAAGAAACCTGCCAGGTCCTATCGGCCCCGATACGCACCCCTAAACTTCGAATTAAGGTGGCATCGTTGTTTAACCGGAGGATTGTCAGCCATAGACACCCATGAGCACATGGGCAAAACGTCTACGCAATTTGAATTTGCGGCTGAGTCCCCACAGTCAAGGCTACCTGGCAGGGCATACTTACCGTCTTGCGAAAGCAAGCAGCCACCATCAGAGTAGGGGTGTGGTAGAGCTCGGATTAACCACACATGCTAAGCTATCCTAAGCATTTTAGTATCTATGGGTCCCCCATAGGCCACGCTCGGCAAATACGAAACAAACGCAAAGGATTGGCAGAGCGACACTTTTCACTTTAAGGCAGAGACAAAGTGAGTGCAAGGTCGAAGCGACCCGCGGTTTACCACTTATAAAAAGTGAAAAACCCTCTGCTCCTTGAATCAGCTATATTACCGGCTATTCGAAGAACAGCAAAAAAGCAATTAAGCTGATAAGAACAGATACTACACTTTGATCTTAGCCAAAAGGCCGAGAAGCGATGCCTCGAAACGGTCCGAAATGTGTTATATCACAAGAATAATTCATTTCGAGAAAACGCCTCGAGCAGGCGAACTCACGAGCATAAAGTGAATTTGACTTCTGCCCTTCCAGGGAGATCGACGCGCAGCTTTCGCAGTATTGACCGCGAGGGTCCTGAAAAGGGGAACTGATGCATGTCACCAGCACTTTGTGTTCTGCATCAGACTTGAAATGAAACGTATTCGTAAAAATTTAGACATGTAAACCTATGTATCAAACATGAAGCTTATAATTTCCAGTACACTGTCAGCAACTGAAAATTCTCAATAGCAACTCTGTCTCACTTCCAGATTCAAGAGTCTTATGATAATATAAGACATTAATATTATATACTCTCGTCATAATATTAAATACATTGCGCATGTCAATACTTTAAGAGTGCACGAAAAAACCCATTCCAGTAATTAGGCACGTGAGTTACAAAATGCTAGGATTAACAGAAACTTTATCAGCAGATTTCGGTTACAACAATGATGGTCACGTGTAAAATAACACGAGAGGATAAAATTTTACCAGAATTTCGTCTGTGTAATACTTATCTTTATTTGCCAATTTGGCAAGTTATCCCGGAGGTTGTCATGGCTGCGATAATGCGTAAGTACCAAAATATGCAATTATATTACAGGACGAGAATTTAATATGCCCCGAATTTACAGGATAGATGTTTTACAGGCTTTTATGTAATTCTATACAAGCAGCTGCTGTTAGAAACGATTGGTCTGAAATGTAATGATCTATTCAACAATCATTAGCTTATAACGTTATACAAATAGTTCCTAATGCAATGGAGATACAACAAGACAATATGATTGTGTGTATTTCAAAGCTACTTTTAGTACATCCAAATATGCCAATGCATGTGTATGAGATGTAATGAACATGCCCTTATAATCTGAGCTATTCGCACTCTGCTCGTGCAATCGCGCAGGCAGGAGGTCGGCCCTTTAACACGACGAGTCGGGCGCGCAGCGCCCGGCATGGGTCCCTCCCGCCGGGCCGAACGGAGAAGCGCGCGATCGCAAGAGCAGAGTGTGCTGTCCGTCACTTCGAAAGCGCTCCGATCTCGTCGTCTGATCGAGTCCCAACCCAACCACTTATGCAGCGGTGGGTTTTATAGTGGACTGACCGAGTGTCGGGGAGTCGAGTGCAGCCGTGACTTACAACTGCTGTTTCGTTTGTGGACCTGCTTTTTTTTATTTATGTGAGCCTAGATCTGCGGGGAGTGAAAGGCAGATAAGACTCGTGATTTTCCACTTATAAATAAGTAGGAAAAATCGCGGTTCAAAAATTAGTTTAATATCTTGCTATTCGGTGAATAGCGTATCAGATATTAAGCTGATAAGAACAGATTTTTGGAGCGGAAGGGGGGCCTCAGAGGATATCCTCATCCTAGGCGGGAGTTATTAAATTAAGAAAAACTAAGTTAATGGGAGAAAAAAAAATCATATTTAAATTTTAAAGAAACTAATTTTGAATATGGTCAATTTAACAATAATAATAATATATATACATATGTACAAAATTTCTATTGACCAAAAAATAAACAATTTAAGTGAACATAAAATCTATCTTAATAAAAAATTGGGGGACTGGATTTTGCTACAGGAACCCAAATCACATGAACCAGATTAATGCCGAAAAGGCCACTGTGTAGCATGTCGGGTGTGTATAGCGCATTCCAGGAACCTCAAGCAAACATTATGCTTCATTAATCCCTAAGGTGCTCCAAAAATATCGCGAACAAATTGGGCAAAATGTGCCTTTATTTAACAAAATCGCATAGAGATACAATACAATAATGGAATACAAATAGAAGAAATGACAATAATGAAATTAGTGACAGTGTTGAATGGGCATTGTCCCTTAGTCCTGCTGGGGTTGACCAGTGACATGTTCCATATATATATTCCTAGAGTATCTGATGGTGTCAGATACTATCAGCTTCTTCATCAATTTGCCATACGATCTTGAGCAGATTTTAGAAATTACCGGATCGTTGAGTTTATCCCAAGATCCAAGTGATCCCACCACGATAGCATGTGTTTCGACAGTTTTGTAGTGTTTCTTTAGTTCACATGCTACTGGCTCATATTTACTGATCTTTCTTTCTCTAGCAATATTTAGGGCAGAAATTCGGTTTTCAAATGGTACAGTTATATCTAGTATGATCGCCTTATCCCTGCCTTTTGTTAGGACGATGTCTGGTCTTAAGTCCTTGACTCCATGAACCTCTTGGTTTGAAAATGGAATTGAAAAACGTTTAATGGCTGCTTTTTTAATTCTTTCAACAATGGAGTCATGTCGTGCTTGTATTAGTCTGGAGTGCTTCATGCAATGATTAATGACATGCGGTAAGGTTTCATCGGGCCCAAAACATACACGGCATTTGGTTGAGAAGTTTCTGGCCCGAATGGCGTCACTTACATGTCGGCAACCATTGAGAGGAAGTAAATTGAGACGTGCGGGATGGACGAATCTCCAGTCGCAAAATCTTGTGAAGTTACCTTCACGTAGGAAGTGTGTACTAACTTTGGCGCTCGCAACACACTCCATAGCTTTGCCCTGACTGGTTTTTCGGATAAGGGTCTCCGCCTGGTTCTCTCTGAAGTGGTTCCTTAGGCGCCGAAAGATTTCATTCCTTTGTTTGTTTTTGATCTCAATCTCGTTAACATGTAGGGATAGCTCTTCATCATTATATTCCCACTTGACCTTTAGTCTCCCAGACGCTTTTCTTGCATTGGACCAGATGGAGGACAGAGGATTTGAAGTGATTTTATCTTCGTTTTTGATTTCTTGCGATAAATACTTCATTACATCCTCCTCGTCAACCTCACGATGGAATCTGGATTCAACCAGTTGATAAAGGTCTTGCCATGCCATACCGCTAATGATAGTGTCTGGAGAAGTCAGTAGTTTGTACGCTCCATCCACCGCTGCGATGTCTGCATCATTAGCCGCCAGGGGTATTCCTATCATCCCAGCCTGGGTACTTCCGTAGAGATATGAGTTGCATGCCTCGTTCGGGAGGTTCAGGGTTGCTTTTACCAGTGGCTT
Organism: Latrodectus hesperus; assembly: GCA_037975125.1. Lineage (NCBI taxonomy): Eukaryota > Metazoa > Arthropoda > Arachnida > Araneae > Theridiidae > Latrodectus > Latrodectus hesperus. The sequence goes on along the minus strand of JAJQOW010000345.1, from coordinate 5,700 downwards.
TATGTAGGAGTCAACAGACTTCCAAGCAGTTTTCGGATGTCGGCCATTCCTCATGTCGAAGAGCATTGCTGGGTATATAAAAGTTTTAAGGGCGTCCAGTCTTTGCCAAGGAGCAAGTGGTGAATTGAGGATTTTATCCGCAGCATCTATGTATCTGTTTATACTTGCATTTGCTGGTAGGATTCGAAAGCCAACTGGATTACCCAGGAATTCTTTGCACTCGGATTCCCTCAAAGTGGTAATTCTATCAGGACCAATGTAGAAATTGGTGTTCCTGGTCCCGACAGGATGTTCACCGGAGATGTGCAACGCAAAGCATTTCTTTGTGTTTATTTGTAAACCAATTCGATTGCAGAGTTCGTTTGCTAGGTCTAATTGATGTTGTAGCTCATTGCTGTTATATGCCAAAATTGTGACGTCGTCTGCATATGCTAAGCATCTGTGTCTAGGTAGCTCTTCTCTTTCAATGGTATCAAATTGAGCCTGAAGGATTAGGTTATCGACCAGCTTAGGTTGCTGAGCGAAGTCTTCCATGGATGGTGAAGGAAGTTCACAAATCTTTATTGGATTATCAGGGATATCCATGGGAGCTTGACCTTGTAGGCCTCTAACAACAGGATCAATGACAAGGTTAAAGAGGGGTCCACTAATTGGGTCACCCTGTTTAACTCCTGCTGATATCTTGATTGGGTCGGTTAGGCCATCAGCAGATAGTATTTGAACGTATGAATTGGTGTATAGGTCCTCAATGATCGAAACGAAATCCTCACCCGCTCCAGTTGCTCTTAGTGCTTGTATAATGGCAGAGTGCGGAACGGATCCAAATGCATTTGTGATGTCAATTGATCCGAGGCATGCGTTCTTTTTGTGGAGTCTGGCGTCACGTAGGTGTTTTTGGACCACGAAGTTGTGTTCAAAGACACCGTCGTAGGGAAGGAATCCTTTCTGACAGTAGCTTAGAACAGCGTTTTCATTGATCCAGCAAACCAGTCGTCTAGTGAGGATGCCAGTGTATAGCTTATAGATTGTGGAAGAGAGAGCAATGGGCCTCCAATCGCTGATACAGGTTTGGTTTGTGCCTTTGGGGATTAGGACGACCCGTGACTTCTTCCACTCATCTGGGATCCTTCGTGTCTTCAGACATATATTGAAAATGATGGCCAACACTTCACCTTCAGGGTCGATGGCTTTCCAATGATTGAAGGTTAGCCTATCAGGACCAGGAGAGGTGTTGGTTGTGGCAAATAATCTTTTTCGCACTTCTTGTGCAGAGATTGGGTCTAGGTCAATTGTATCGTTGGCAGAAGGCACACTATTGAAAATTGTAGAATCAAATTCTCGATCCCTATAGAGCTCAGAGAAATGGGAGTAGATTTCATCACGACCCAGGTCACATCTTTTCGAGGTGTCGCCAAGGATGTCACGAATCGTTCGTCGTTTATTTCTTTTATATGCCTTTTGAATTTTGGTGGCAACAGCAATGGGGTTGCTTTCACTAGTAGCCTGACTGTCAGTTGTCATCCGAGTGCTACTATAGTCCCTCGGAGGAGGAAGCTTGACAAAGTTGATACAAACCTTTTCAATATCGCTCAGAAGGCTTATGAATCGTCCCCAGTGCTCATGTGGGTCATCTGAATCAAGGATTTGTTTAAGTTGAGGAGCGAACTTGATGAGTGGGAGATCATCCTCATCGTTGGCAACTGAAATGTGGGTAACTGCCTCATCTTGGCTAGTGAAGAATGGTTCATCTGGGGGGCAGTACCTCGTAATTCTTCCTCAATGAATTCAAAGTCAGAGTCAGTTTGTTCAAGGCTTATAACCGGTTCATCCGACAGGTCTGCTGGTCGTTGTGTATTAGGAGTGTCCGTGATTAGGACATTTGTAGGATTAGTGCTAGTGCTAGGAGCACATTCTGGAGTAATTGTTCTGGAGTGTATTGGTTTTGTGTCTGATGCATTTGCGTTGTCAATTGATTGTGCTGTGGTAGTAATTCTATTGTTTTCTTTACTAGGCACAGTCTTACTCATTACATCCTTTCTATTCCTTCTGCTGACTTGCTTTTTGAGCTTAGGAACATTCTCAAGGGCATTAGTACGCTTGTGCATTTTGAGATGGTTTCGCAGTCCTTGGTTTGTGAAGGTAGCAAAGCCACACTCCTTGCAATTGAAGCAGGTGTCTGCCTTAGCGCCATGAGCTATAAGACCATCCCGTAGACACCTATGAGCAGATGGTTTGTTTCCGGCGAGGTGTCCGCAGATACCACACCAATTGATGCATTCGTTGATGTCTATCGAATGATCCCTGGTTAGGTGCCTTACGAGTGAGGCTCGAGTGGTGAACCAGTCTCTGCAGTTATAAGAGTTTCGACATCCCTTCTCAGTACAGTTTAGATGTGTAGGAAGGGGGGAACATGAGGTGGAGTGAATCACCATTTCTGGTAATGGAGTCATTGGGATTGGTAGCAATATGACTATGCCGATGCTCAGATGAATCGTTTGAGGCAGTGTTGATACGGGACGGATCACGTTTGGAATCCAAACCATCAACATGAACAGTTTGGGATCCGTGAGAAGCAGTTGAGATGGATGTGGAGTTCGTAAAGACTGAGGGTTCAGTATTATTTTTAAAAGCCGGAGTTGGAACAGAGGAAGTGCGAGCCTTGGCCCTCCGATATTCAAACCTCGGAGTTGGGGCAGGATCAACAGGAAGGTGACGACTCTTGGGAGCAGGGCATCTTGAAGACTTAAGGTGATCAATTTGGACAGGTGCAGCAAGATGGTTTTCCTCCAGGGAGTGAAGATCACTCTTGTTGCCAATTCTTCTAGTTCCAACTTTGTGATCAGAGAGTAGGTGGGTGCGGAGGCCCTTATTGGTAATAGCTTGGTATCCACAGAATTCACATTGAAGCCGAGCAAATTGTGAGTTGGAGACATAGTCACCAGAGGAAGATGTGGCGTCGTCAGTCTTAATCATTTGTTCCTGAGCAAGATTAGGGAGTGATCACTAACAGTAAAATGACAATAATGACCTGTCGATATCCTTGTTTTTTTTTTCACAAAAATGATGTGCGAGCGATTGATTGTCTCGCAAATGAATGGTTACGAACATTTACTAATGTCAGAATGGTTTCAATAAATGATATTCAGCTAATCAGAATGGGTAAAGTAAATAAATTAAATGTTGGGAAAATGGGAAAGTGGTTAAATTCCACCGAATAGTTTTGCCTATCTTCAGTGAAGCAGATCTTCATATAAGTGCAAGAATAAAGTAGTGATTAAAAAAATAGATTGTAACATGTTAGGAGGATCTTGGTAGCCCATGACCCAGATCCAATAGAAGGGGAGAGGTACAAATGGGACCAGCGACCAGCATAAAGCTATCCACAAAGAGTTCACGTCGTAAATATCAGAAATTGAAGAGTTATTACTGGTGGTGGACTTCACATGGTATTGGGCAATACTTTGACTGGTTGAGACGGGCGAAAAGTTCGTTTGAGTTGATTCTACACAACTTGGGCTTGGAGTGACTCACTGCATCATTATCCGTAGGTGAATGTTTAAGCAAGTGGTCGCTTTTAGTTTTGATTTGCTAATAAATTGTTTATTACAAATTGGACAATGGCAAGGTGGATTTGCTGAGCAGTGCAGATCTAGTCCGGTCTCCAATCGGTGATTCAAACTCGCTGGACTTCACTACAGTTTAGATCATGTCCATCAGCTAAATTGGAAGGAGCTACGTTAGAATCCATGGTATAACAAATACAGTCAATGGTACAGAAAGAAGACAATTGGAATGCTGCAAAGAAACAATCGCTCGTGTCTCCCCTACTCCTAAATAGCAATGGAGCAATCGCAAGAAAGGTAAGGAACTGTCAAATTAGGAATCAAATAAGTCATCAGAAAAAGACATAGCACAAGTCTTAGCAGTTGCTAATTATTGTAGCGAGTTTTAATGAATGTTTGGTTAGGAAAAATACTGATATCCGAAGGAAAAAAATTGGCCAGAAAGATAAATTTGGAATAGGACTTAAGAGAAAGTTTAGTTTTAGTGGGAGGTGGATATCATTTAATTTTGACTATTAAATTTTGAATATCCTTGTGCTTACTCAGAGATTACTCAATAGAAATTTTAATTCAATACCTAGTGGAATTGGCCAGCCAGTGTGTCCGTAAAAGAACTGGCAAAAAGAGGAACCAGAATCGGAAGTGAATAATCTGGTATTGAACTGATAATAAAAATCATAATTTGGACCTAGTCAGTTCATAAATCCTATCAAGTTTATCTACCGTCCAATACGCCTACTCACGTCTCCACTAGATATACATCATAGCGCGAGACTCAGATATTGGAGAAGAACAAAGTCCCTATTCTGTAGCTAAAGATGCTACAGACTACGAAGAAAACACCAAACAGCTCCGCCTACACATAAGTCAGAGGCCCTTCCTTGTACTTTGAACAAGTCCATTTCCAAGGTAAGACTTAACTTCTAGGGAGTGGGTGTAACCCTTTGGCAGTCTTAGCAACGCCCACAATACAAGTGTACTATGAATGCGTGTTAGACTTTCATGAAACGAAACTTGACGTTGTCCGATTGTAACCTTCTGGGGACTGAGTCCCCGCCCAGTTAACATTCAATACAACTCGGTGAGTGCCACTCTGCGAGACCAGGATCACTCCCATAAAGCTCGCAGAGAGCCTGAGCACCGCAAGTTTGGCTCCACCCACAGTGAGTACTGACCAGAAGTCCAGAGACATCTCTGGAATGCTTAAGATCAGCCTGAGCACATTCAGGGGGCGTTTCATGGACTTAGTCTTCTCTCAGACCGAGAGTACTGACTTAGAGTCTGGAGACATTTCCAGAATGCTCAAAGCCAGCCTGAGCTCACCAAGAGAAGAGCTAACTCAGCCAAAGTCGAAGAATTGTCGAAGGCCCAAAAACTCCTCCTACTGAGAGTACCAACTGAGAGACTGGAGACATATCCAGTGCTTCAAAGCTGGCCTGAGCTCCTGGGAGAGGGCGTGTCCCTACGAACCTCCTCCTAACACACTGAGAGGTTCATGGTCGAAGTCCCTGCAGACATTGGTCCTAACCGGTGAGGGTGGCGTCATCAGAGGGAAGATATCGTTACAGCTCGTGCCGGAGTTTCCTCCGTCGGACACACTTTGTCGCCTATCTTCCAACTTCAGATAGTCCCCTCCTACTTCCAATGTCTCTGTGAAGAAACCTGCCAGGTCCTATCGGCCCCGATACGCACCCCTAAACTTCGAATTAAGGTGGCATCGTTGTTTAACCGGAGGATTGTCAGCCATAGACACCCATGAGCACATGGGCAAAACGTCTACGCAATTTGAATTTGCGGCTGAGTCCCCACAGTCAAGGCTACCTGGCAGGGCATACTTACCGTCTTGCGAAAGCAAGCAGCCACCATCAGAGTAGGGGGTGTGGTAGAGCTCGGATTAACCACACATGCTAAGCTATCCTAAGCATTTTAGTATCTATGGGTCCCCCATAGGCCACGCTCGGCAAATACGAAACAAACGCAAAGGATTGGCAGAGCGACACTTTTCACTTTAAGGCAGAGACAAAGTGAGTGCAAGGTCGAAGCGACCCGCGGTTTACCACTTATAAAAAGTGAAAAACCCTCTGCTCCTTGAATCAGCTATATTACCGGCTATTCGAAGAACAGCAAAAAAGCAATT